>JAWNPP010000038.1:0-183350 GCA_035047445.1 Drosophila siamana
ATTTATTTTACTATAATATTTACTTAAAACCCAACTTATTGTTTAAGTAATCGTCATTCATTAGGGAAAATTTTTTTTTGATTTTACGTAAAGTTTTATGGGTTGTTAATCAATTTTACACACAATAACAAAGTTTGTAGTGAAACAGGACTTAAAGATAGCACAATAATAAATTACAAGTCAATTGATCTGTTTTATCAATCATCATTCTCTCAAGAGAATAAAACTTATAGTCGTTGAGTTGTGAGATATTGCTTTATATGAAGTTATGGTTTCGATAAGTTGCGCCCATTGACCGACCAATTGGAGTCGAAACCACAGGCTGAGTCTGAATCCGAGTCAGCTGTCAGAGATGCTCCAATAGTCTTGGGAGCACGTATTTGATTCGGAGTTGTGGGCATGCTGCTGTAGCCGGAATTTAGATTGGAACTGGAATTTGAAGAGCAGATCGAGTCACGCGGCGAATCCGTCGCATTGGAGGCATACGATGAACGTTTCGAAGATCGATAACGCTTAGATATGAAGTCCACTGACTTTGGTGGCGGCATTATATTCTCAGAGCGTTGGGTTATGTTGTCAGCCGATCCCCACGATTTGTGGACGGCATCGTAGATATTGCGGTTGATGGGCACACTCGAGCGGGAGCCGAGGATGTTATTCATCCCGTAGGGTACAGTCGCCGATGCTCTCTGATTCTGAGAGATTCGATGATCCCGTGTCGTACCATTGACAGGATGATGATGACGCTGATGAGGGTGACGGTGAGTTCGCTGGTGATGGCGATTGGCTTCGGTGGCTGCCCCATGGCCATACGGATTCATTCCACTGCCATTGCCCACTCCCAAGAAGTTGCTGAATGCCTCTGTAGTTTTCTTTACTCGAACATTCAGCGATCCAATCCGCAGGAAGCCCAAATCTTTTTCGACTGCAACACGAGACAAAAACAATATTAATTAAAACGCATATTTCAATAAATTAAGAACATGTGCTGGACTTACTTGTTTGCTTTTTTCTCGCTTTGATTTCTGTAAAAGTTCATAAAATTGGGAGAATTAATTAATTAATTGCTTAGAGACAGCTGAACATGCACATGCTCGGCCAAATAAAAGTAAATGAAAATAAATGCAACCCAGACAGTTTGATAGCGTTTTTTTTTGTACAAAGACAAATGATTGTGCGATTAACAAAACTCATTAAGAGAATAACTTACCAAAATAAATGCTAAGTATAACAGGCATCAATAATATCAAATGCTTTTAAAGTAATAAAAATTAAACTTAGAAAACTACAAAAAAAAGCGTAAGTTCAAATAAGCTTAAAACGTAATAAAAAGTGGATTAGTTAAAATATTGGAAATCGAACAAAAAAAACACAGTTTACAGAACGCTAACTGATTGCAAGCAATCAAAATCATTAGTGAAGTCAACCTGCCTCCAGGTGCCGTTGTGTCCGCTGCTGAGTTGCATCGCTTGAATTTCTACACGAAGTGATTATGAAAATAAATAGAGTATCCCCATTTTTAATTTAGACAATTCAGAGATCTTAGATTCAACATAAGTACAGCAACAAGGATTATTTAACCAGCCAAATAATGCAGATTATCGCAGGATGCAGTGACAATTGAAATTTGTGTGTGAAACAGACTAGTTGCAGTGGAATTTAAAAAAATTACTGTTTTGCTTTAACTGGTATTTAAGCAACACACATGCAGTTTATTTTACGTGCAACCTGTTTAATGGTAGTGTGTTTTTTATAGTCAATTGTTGTTGTTTATTAGATGAGTCAGTTTCAAATTGAAATGTTAACAGCCGCTTTTATATGCTTAGCTAGTGTTGGTAAACGAGTAACAGTTGCTTGCCATTCAAATGACTTGAGAGCCAAACGTAACGGTTATTTGAATGACAAATCTTGTTTAAAAACTAATTGAATGAAACATTTAATTAACATCAAATTCTTGTGACTTTTAGAATTATTTACTGCATAGAATTCTGTTAGAAGCCACAAACTGCAAAATATATTATTCTATTTATTCCAAGTGTTTTTTTAATAAAGACATTACTCTGTTATTTATTAAAAATTTACTTTAAATTATTCTGTTTTATTATTTAGGTTGCAACACTTGCTAGATGTAGTTGAGAGAAGCATTTACCAACCACAAGTAGTATCCCCTACGTGCATTTAATAAGTACTCTAAGTTATTGCAGAAATATATATTTGTTTTGATTATCACTTTGTTGGTTTTACCATTGTGCCAGTTGTGTAAACATAACATACATAGTAATTATATGGTAGTAGTAATAGTAGTAGTAGTAGTAGTAGGAGTAGTAGTAGTTGCAGTAGTTGTAGTGGATGTATAAAACTTGTTTAGCTTGTGTTGTTGCTGCTGTTGTTGTAATATTGTGCAATTAGCAAAAGCTTTGTTTTCATACTTTATAATTACACAAAAGGTAGTTGTTTAGCACATGCTTGCTTTAATTGCCTAAGTAGTTGGGTTAGTAACAGGATCTTTATATGGTCGGCTTGCACCGGCAGCGGACCGAAAAGTTTTGCGCAGAAAGCTCTCTTTGCGGCGAGCACTGCGTGCACTCGACTTTGGTCTCATCGCCTCCTCGTTAAGCTCATCCCTCGGGTTGCCATCCTTTCGATCCGAATCGGAATCCTCACTAACATTCTTGAACAGCAGCGATTGCACCGACGGCTTCTTATAGCGTCGCGACGGCGATGAGACCATTAGCGATTGAGTGCGCGCCACAGTGCCCCCCTTGGTGGCGCCACTAACTGTGGCATACAGCATTTGAGAGCGTTTCTTGCCGCGTGTTAGTGCGCTGCCGAGTGTGCCGCCGCCGCTGAACTCATTGGGAGCGCCCAAGAAAGAGTTCTCAAGACTTGGGGGTCCCAGATAGTAGTTGTTGTTACGCTCCATCTGGATGAAATACTTTTGATACTCACTGCTACAGGTTGAGGCCGATACGCTGGGCCGCTGGCGACTATAGTCCAGGGGCTTGTTGCCACTCCAGTCCATAATGTCACGATTGGCCTCTGCAAAGGGATGGATTAATACAGTTCAAATGAAAGTGGTCAAGACTGTCTTAAAGGAAATATATCTTTCAATAAGGCAAATATAGTAGATGTGATGATGATGATGTTGCCCTATATGGAGACAATCAGTTAAGATTGTTGATTGTTTGTTTTTTTTTTGTTTGGAATTTTTGCTTCATTAAAAATAATTAAAATTTTTTTTTTTTTTTATAAACCTGATAAACCATTTCTCTATGTATATATATTCATTTATAGTGTACGCTGTGTTGTATAGTATTGTTAATGTTTAATTAAAGATGAAACTATGTTGCATAGTTACTTAATCGTTAACTACATTATTTGAAATAAATATATGTCACTTACTGTACACATTCCATAGAAGTTCATAGATATTTTTCCTGCCAAACTGAGTCGCCAAGTGAAGTGGTGTGTAACCCTAGAAAAGGATTCAAGTAAATAAATTATTAGAAATGTGGTTAAATTAAATGAAACAAGTCAAATGAGCACAAATTGGAATGCATTAGCGAATGTTTGCCGACAATATGATATAATATTTAAAGTGAATATTGAATCCACGTTTGTCAATTGCGTATCGAATCGGAAATTTTAAGAAAGGCTGAGGTAAAAGGATAGAATAGAACACACAGAGGCACACACACGATGTGATTGACAATTCACTTTGTCTCAGTTTTGAGACTGACATTTGGAAAACATTTGCGCGAGAGAAAGAGAATTTAATTTGTTTGGAACACGGCACGGTTCAATTTAAAATTGTGTAAACTCTCATGCATAAACCTAAGGACTTGAGGTTGGGCAATGTTGTGGCACAATTGGATTTGCTCGTCACGATTTGTCACAGCTTGCGACTGACGATGGGTGATGTCTCTCTCTCACTCTCTCTCTCTCTGGGGAAGGGTTAAAGGAAGTGTGCGACATGTGACGCAGATTTTCGCGTGATTGTGATTGTGAGTTGTGACAAAGCAATCAGTCCGTCGACGATTCGTATTCGTAAATTCGTATATTATTAAAAGTATTTCAACCTAGGCAGGACAGACACACTTACCCCATGCTGCAGTCGACAGTTGTTCGTTCATCCAATCCAGCCGGGAGTTCCGAGAGTGGGGCAGAGCAGATAGAAAAAGGAAAAAGCGTGTTCATAATTTATGCATTTTATTTGAAAATGTACAAATGGCAAACTTACCGTTTTGGCATTAACATCCGCCTTATAGGTGCCGGCAATTAGTTTAACCACATCCTCGTTGCCATGCTTGGCAGCCCAGTGGAGTGCGGTCTAAATGAGCGGAAAATGCTTTAATTAGTTAGCCAAGTCACATTAGGGCCATATTCATAAGAGTGGACGTGGACGTGGATGAGGACGTGGACGCGGACAGCAATTGGTAACAAATCACCGAAGGGACAAACACTACAATCAGCAGGGCGTCGATGTTCCAATATGCTGCACTTCACCAACTATTTGTTCGACCATCAATTGCTGTCCACCGAAAACACACACAACAGACAAAAAAAAAAGACAAGAAAACAGAGGGGAGTAGAGAGACAGGAGAGAGGAGGATTCAATGGCTGTCCAGGAGATGTTACGATATAAATAAATTGGGCACAGCCACTGGTCGAATGCTGAATGCCGAATGGCGAATCGCGAATGCCGCTTGCCTCAATTATTTTCATGTTAACATAATAATTTAGTAAGGCGCAACGATTCGGCCAACTGAGATAAGCTGCAGCTACAGCTACAGCCCAAAACTGAAGCTGAAGCTGAAGCTGAAACTGGAACTAAACTGAACTGAACTGCAAGATCGCCGCGAGTGCACGATGATTTTCTATAGAATTGTTTGCCAAGCGAAGCCATGTGTTGACAATGAAGACGGTCAGTTTTTGAACAGCGGCGACAAACAAGCAGCAGAGGATGCACAACAAATAGAGTTTCAACCAATTCCCGCGGAGGATCGGTATGTAATTCTTTTCAAGGGAAATTTGTTTCGTGTCTCCCAGCTTAAAGATGTGCTCTTGCTATGGCCGTGGCCCTTGTGCACACGGAATCCATGGCGAAGCCGCTGCAGATGCAGATGCAGATGCCGGCTGGTCGGTTGGCCGGTTGGTCGGCTGATACTGACATAGCTATTGCTGTCGATGCATCTTAATCTGCACTGTTTGGCATTTAATCTCATCCATTGTCTTAGCATTTCGTGGAGAAATGTGTTCACGAACAGAAGCTGGAGACTTCGCTCTCAGACTCGGACTCCACTCGGACTATCTTATCAACAATGTCAATTGATCTGGCGGAGGATACCTGAACTTTAAAGCTTTATTCACTTGCACAATTGTTTGTCGATTCTATGGATTAGAGCAGGAAAGTCCCATGAGAGATGGGAAAATTAAGTAAGTTCTAAATTAAAATGTAACGCTAAAAATCAATGGAATTCGGAATGTAGGAAATTGGAACTGTAATTAATCTGAATAGTCGAACAAGATAAGATTTAATCAACGTAACTGCCTGAGTTACAACTGGCTCAATTTGTAAAAAAATTTGACTGGAAATCTTAGTTTATTTTAATAAACTTTTCAAGAATTTAATGAAGAAGCTTTGATTTTCGTTGTTTTGTTTCTGAACGATTATTAAGGATTGTAATTTAACAATGATCGATACGAGTTGCAGTTTGTTATACGATACGATTCAACAATAGATGTTGATATGATTAATAAGCCGTTGATAAGCCAATGAAGCTGAGGCGTGAAAATGATTATCGCATTGTCATATGAGCGACTCTCGGGGACATGGACGACTGGTTTTGCATTTACAAATCGTCTCACGCGCAAAGTATCCGTAAGAGTAGCGATTTTGTCCATTTCGTGAATGTCGCTTCTACACGGGCCACATCGAACTGGACAGTCGCTAAGATCGGTGCCCTGAGCACAGAGTTGTGCCGCGAGAGAAAGAGAGCGAGAGGAGGCTCTTTACATATGGCATGTTGTCCGTCTGCACGTTTAAATTTATTGTCCATTCCATTAATGGTGGCAAGGGACAGGAATTCTGCGTCTCTGACAGTGAAATGCCATAAATTCTTGCGTCTCGTTCGGATGTGGCATTGTATTTTGTGCCTCTGCCGCAAGCTTCAACACAAAACAAAACAGAGCGATTTGCTGCTCCATAGAGAGAGAGAGAGAGAGAGAGAGAGAGAATAGCGACTCAGACTCAGCTCCTCGAGTTGGGTGGAATCCGATGACATCCGACGGTGTTGGCTGAGATTGCGCCATGGAAACCAAAAGCTGCTGCTTCTGCTGGTGTGCTGCTCTGGTTGCAAAACGCATTGTGCAGGAATTCCAGGAGTATGGAAACTGGACAAGTACTCAGGCTGCTTAGCTTCAGGTCGTGAGACACACTCAGAGCAGTCGCGCTACCAAATGCGCTCCTTGTCCTGTTGTTTGTTTTCGTTTTGGTTTTTGCTTTTAATGCCTCACGATCATAAAAGGATGGTCAAAATATTTGTCACTCGTTTTGGGTCCAGTGCAGCAGCCGTGAAGGTGTCACAGCTGGAATCCGATATGGTAAAAATGCGGTAGTATTATCGCATATGTGTGTGCATCTGGATCATGATAATGCGGCAAAGTCAGTCGATGATTGAAAGCAAAGATAACGTTTGCCGATGCTAATCTCGATGTCTTTGAGACAAAGCCACTTGGCTGCAATCTTTGTTTTGACTTCGAAAAGCAAAAACTCAACGTGGTCAAGACTTTCGTTAACATTTAGATGACAAATAATAGTTTATGCAATTGAAATCATGGCAGACTCTGCTGTGGATTTGATGGAGTTCTTTCAAAGTCCTGTTTATGATTTGTTGGTAGTTCGAGGAAGCCTAATTCTGTGGATTAGTCTTCCTTAGAAATGTTGATTATTCTTAAAGAGATTAGTTCCAACTTGCTCTATTCATTATGGAGTTTGTCTTCCTTCTTCTATCTTTTTATATTTATTTTTATTTACTTATGTCTGTGTGGTGTGGTATGTCTATACACTTAAACCACTCATCGATATCTCATTTAGAACTCAACTCAACTCCCAATTACTGTGTGTGCTTTTGGTACTTTATTTACTTGCTATTATAAATTTGAAATTTAAATTCAATACTTACATACTGTACGTTGTCCACAGAATTGATCAATTTTTGCAAAAATGCATATAATAAGAAAATAAATCATTATAAATGCGTAAAAACAGTACGATAATTAGTTTAATTTGGAGGGAAAAACAAACGCAATTATGGCTGATCTAGTTAAGCTTTATAATATTTTTTTTTTTGCTTTTTTTCTCCATATTAAGTGCTAAATGTAGCTCTCATGCTAGCCGCCAGTTCGCTTTAACAATTTAATAACACATCGGGGTCAGTCTCAACGGCAATTACGCTGTCCGATCCTGGCAGATGTATGTATATGCACATCCTACTGTCAATGTCGCGGTGTGATCGTCGCAAGGACTCGAAAATTGGAACAGTGCGCAAGCAGCAGACAGAGTGTGCTGAGGAATTATGTTCCCCTAATGGTGCCAACTATGATAATGAGGGTCATGTGCTTGCTGTGCGGCAGGAATGTGGGCTGGCAACAGAGGCAGCCAAACAAGATCTCCGGACCGACTGGATGCACTGCAGCGCGCCAAAATGTCGAGCGGTTGCGAGTGCCGCTTGCCCCATAATGAAGAAAGAGAAAAAGTCGCTCGAAGGCGTTTTGATCGAAATTCGATATTACGTTGATAAGACACGCAGTTGTTGGCTATTCACAGTTGGCAGAACTGGCCTGTAGACCAGCAGACTGTGGACTGGAATCTCCTAAAGCAACTGCCGCTGCTTTTGCTGTTGCGGTTACTGCTGCTGCTATCCAGAAGCTGTCGTTTTGATCGATCGCCGGCACATGAAAATTGTCATGTTTAACAAGTATTTTGCTGGTTGTAATTAAGGCTGGTCTCGGACTCAGTTCCATGCTGCCGCTGTCCTGCTGCCGATCGTCAAACTGAGTGGTTTTATACTTTAAAAGACATTTTAGTAGGTGTCAATTGTTTGTGAAATTCATTTATCACTCTGACCAGACACTCGACAATTTCGCTGATCTTTCTGTCTTTCCGCTTCCGATTCGAGCACACTGGACCTTAATGTTTATTTAATTTTTGTTTGTTTTTCCCTTCTAATGCAACTGCTAATTAAAGTCATTTTAAATACATGTACTTACACCCTAGTTTCGGAAGTAGTCGTTTCAAGTGGAGATCCAAGTAGTTGAGTTTTGGGTGGGAGAAAAAAGAAGAAGAAATAGGGAAAATAAATTAGTCTCCAGCTTTATAGAAAGAAATGTATAGACAATTTTAGGAAATATGTAAATTAGGAATATGAATTTGCCTCAATTTCATTAAAGTTATTGAAAGCACATACACAAATATTAAATACCTATAATATGTATATTCTTTAAGGCGAATAAAAATAATTTGTAATTTTGTTGTAGGAAACTAAATGAAAATTCAAGTAAAGTAGATTCAATATTTAATATTCAGAAATAACCTCTACAGATACATTTCATATTTAAGTATTAATAGAAAGTAAACATAAGAATGTAAATTATCTAAAACATATTTTTGTTTTAAAAAATTATATTGTATTGTATAATACAGATTTAAATAGAATTCATATTTATTATTCTGACATATTTATATATTTATTCTATATTTCATATTTATTCAATATCCCCGAGACCTTTATACAACAACCGCTGTCCTTCGCAGGACCTTCCGCTTTGGCTAGAACATGACTTTTTTTTTGCCAAATTGCACTTTAAGGACCTGTTTATCAGTGTCAGAAAATCAGCAATTTCCCGTGTTAATAATCCGAAGTATACTTTTCCACAATGGGCACTAAAGTGTTGCCGATTAGGGCAAATCAAGCCTGTAGGCTAATTAGCCTAGTCAAACCCAAAATCTGATATACGAACGATATACTATCGGGAAACATGTTTAAGTTCCCAGAGTAATAGAGACAAGGGCATTGAACATGAATGTGAAATAGCAAACAATTATTTTCTCTTTACGGCCCTGCCGATGATTAACCAAATTGATTAGGCATTATACTTCTATATATACATATATGCTAGAGTGGAGGCAGGCAAATGCCTTGACCTCAGCGGCATGTTAACTTGCTTACGCACCCCACGGTAACGTGAACGTTAACAAACTAAACAAGCAAACCGAAATAATCAACAGCTACGATAAAAATATAAAAACAATAATAATGACAGGCACAAAAAAAGTCCTCGCTGCGTTTTTTCTTTTGCTATCAGGAGAAAACAATCTAAATGATATATTAAGCGCAAAGCAAATATCGCTCTTTTTGTCGCCACTCTCGCTCACTGTCTCTCCGTCTCTCTCTCTCTCTCTGTTGGTCGCTGTTTCGTTTTCCCTGGCGAGTTAAGTTCTCCAATTATGCGGATTATTAATTTAACTGGGTCGCGGTCCCTTTCCCTTTCCCTCTCCCTACAAAGTGTGCTCGCATGTCTTCGCTTCGTGGCGCGTTCAAAAACCAAATGGACAATGGGCTGAATGTCGTTGTTGGTGCTGTGCCCGGACCAAGCCCCACTGACCACTTGTCGTTTCACAAGTTGTCAAAACTTGTCATTTAACCGACAATGAGCCTTGTTTGCTTTAATCGTGGTTATTATGCGTTCGACTGAATAAGTCCGCTAACCGTTCCCCTCTAGTTCCCCGCTCGCTCCTTTGCTTGCCGCATTATTAATCATACCCAGTCAGAGTTGGGCTTAGGAGTGTTCGAGTCGCATCGCCTTCGACGTCGACGTCGACATCAACTTCAACATCGACATCGACAACGACATCGACATCGGCAGGTGCTCGGACTTCATGGGGAGTTGCCTCCTAATTAGTCGCAGTCGGGTCTATAGGCTCACCGAATTGCTGACAACATGCTTTGCTGACGTGGCATAAAATTGGATTATTCCTTGCAATAATCCACGGTTTAGAACTGATGTTTCATGATTTACTACGCCCGTCGTCATCGGCGTCGTTGTTGTCGTAACAATTCATGCTGCAATTGCCGCAATTGGTTAACACCCATTTCAAAGGGGCCATGTGTCCTGGACGCCCCATGATTTCGTTTTTGGATCAGGCATTATGCGATCCATCTTTTAATTGGTTTCCCAACGGCAGCGTGTCTCATTTGTCAATGGGGGCTATCGATAAACTTGCGGACAGGTGGAATCCGACTACGAGGGTTGTTTGCCTTTTTTTTTGTGCTCGTGTTTTTCATCCTTTACTCACGATCTGGCAGCAACAGGTGATCGCGTTGAAGTCGCGTCGAGGTGACGTGTTTTTGTTTTGTTATTAAGTTGTTAACTTAAATTATGGTTTCTTTCTTTTATATATGTATATTCCCCGTCGGCGACATTTAACAGTTCATGCACTTATATGACCTGTCGCAAAACTTATTGTCAACAATAAAAGGCACACATTGTTCTCAGGATCAGGATTGGGATCGAAATTGGGATCGGGATCACGTCTTTCACGGCAATTTATGCGCATTCAAATTATTGCTTTTCACGCTCTTTGCGTCATTTAATTGCAATAAGCAATAACAATTTTGCTTGCTCAATATTTTTCGTATTGCATTCAAATTTTTGAGTTATTGTAGTTCACTTGGTCATATATATAGAATTTCTTATTATCAATATGTTATCCGTTTCGTTTCCCTTCGTTCAAGTTAATTAATTTATTTACACAAATGTGCTGAGTTCATTTAGTTTTAAAATCGTTTATCATTTACTTGGAGGATTAACGTTGAATTCTTGTAATGTAATAAATTAAGTGGGATATTAACTTACCGTCGCTGGATCCTGAAAAGAAATGAAAAATAATAATTAGTAAGTTGTGTAACCAAGATTATGCTTAATTGAATACAGATAACAACATAAATTAAGCTTAGATATAACAAAGAATTATAGATATAGTCAACATTTATAGTAACTCAAAGATTGTTTGGATTGTATTGAGAAATAGCCGAACAGGAATGCTGCTAAGCTATTTATAAATAAATGGCATTTGAAAATGACATAATTAACGTCGTCATTACGTATGTTAAATCCCAATTAATATGCTTAGACATTAACCGCATAAGTCGACAATGTCCACAATGAGATCATGGGAGTTGCTTTTTGTCAGATACCAAGCATCGTGTGCATCGATTAAAATGAAACGCAGGCAACGCAAAAGTTATTTGACGTATGAGAAATAAATGAATGAAAATCGGATTCATTTGGCATCGATTGCTGATTTAATTGTCTGACTAATTGAGAGATTTTTTTGCACTGGCCATCTGTGAACTCCCAGGACGCACATTCGGCCTAGTTGCAGCGTTATTTGCTCCATTTGGCACTCCGGCGAGGCTTAATGACTTGATTTGGCAAGCTGATGAGGTGCGGGTCCAGTTGTGGTTCTCTCTGCTCTGCCAGATTGCTGCCCGTTGATTAGTTCACATTGCCATAGTCCCCTCCTCCACCTCCCTCCCCCCTCCATATCGTAAAGCATGCTCGCTCGCTCGCTCACTCTCACAGAGATAGAGATACAGATACAGATACGGATGCAGTCGGAGAGTCAAAAGCTGTACGTGCAGAACCGCCAGTCGACGACGATGACAATGACTTGCCATATATGCACTAGTAGCTGGGCGGCTGGTCACAAAAACCTTAAATTTCATGCAGAATTAATTAACTTGGGGCTGGTGGCGCTGACGCTGCTGCCATCGCCGACTGAGGGAGCTCGGTTCGTGTCGCCGTCGCAGTAGCTACAGCCGCCCAAGTTGCGGGCGCTTTGTTTTTATACCAGCTAGCCAATGGATCGAAGGGTATTTTCAATTAGTGTCTAGCGCAGAGAATAAACTATGATCAACTATAAAGTAACACTTGAATTAAATTTGTGCTTGTAAGAATTGTGAAAGGATTAGCCAAGAATGTAAATAAATTTGAGTTTGTAAGAATTGTGCTTTGACAAATCCATTAACTAAATTTAAGTAGAAAGACTTTCTAGGTTTGTACTTTTATATCATAATACTATGTGAGTACATTGCAAAAATATGAATTTCATTAAGATAGTTCTATTGAAATGTATTTAAAAGACAATGTTAAAAAGAAAAAATCAATCCCCCTTTATTGTTTTTTATGTCTGTTGGGTATTTTAAAGTCAGAGACATTCGTTAGTAGCGCTCTTACTTCTTCAGTTTTGCTCTCGCTGATATTTGATGGCTGCCCAGACAACATGGGAACACACAGAAGTGCTGTGGCTGGAGGACCGCTCTGGAATTTCATTGAGAAACGTGCCCCGTACTTTGGGACAACGGCGCAGGTCGTGTCCCCAACGCTCCGTCATGAATTGCAGCACCATGCATTGTGGCTTCATCTCATGGCTTTGCAATATGGTTCATTCCTCTGTGTGTCTGTGAGTGAGTGTACTTAGTTTACTCGTATTTATTTGTATGTGGGGGATCGTTGTTTGTCTTGCGGATCTATCTGGTGGCGCCATTTGCTACCATTGGTTGGCTGGCTGGCCCGTGTCGCAATTTAATTACAAGCATTACTATCACAGGAGGCGGCAGTAAGATTTATGCAAAAGAATCATCGAACCAGTGCTGGCAAACGTCGCGATAGTTTGAACGTTAAAAAGCTATCGAAAAGTTTTTTAAAAGATTTAAAATGTATTACGTGATTTCCCAACCATATGGAATATTTAATACTCAATTATAAGTGCTTTAATTTTTAAGATTCAACAAGATTTTTTGTTATGTATTTTGAAGACCATTTTCAATCATCTTAATTATGCAACAATGCAATCAGCAATCGTAATATCGATCTTGTTCATTCGATAATTTGCCAGCTCTATCGGACGTTTTAAACAGTCGTTCCAGTTGGAAGGGCGACAGCAGATCCCATGGCTGCTTTCAAATGATATCACGATGCTCTCTTCATTGGATGTCATCGTTGGGAGTCAGTCGTCGTTTTTGTAGTTATTGCTGTTGCTGGTTTTGTTGTTTTTTGTTGTTTGTGGATGCACAACTCAATTTGCTGTTCGTATGTGTGGATGAATATCTCACAAGTACGAAACGGAATAGCCTATTAAGGGAAAAGCACTTGTCGGCCACGACTGCAGCAGCTTCTTTAAAATCGAATCACGTCTGTCCAATTTTGAATGGAGGACCCACAGTAACCTAAGACTTTCGACTCCATACGACTCGAAGCTGGCTGCTGCTGGTGCTGCCAAGTTGAAGTTTAAGGCTTCCTCCCGCCGACAATTTTAGCTCCCTTGTAGGCGATTAAGTTAAATGCCACTAAACTAATTTAAAAACGATTGTAAAAGCAATCGCGCTCACTCGCACTCAATCTCTTTCTCTCTTTGTTACGCGCACTTCCTGGGCGATAGAATTTCCAGGGCCACTCGCGCCAAACATCTTGTCCGCTGCTGCTTGGCTTGACCAGTCGCCATTTCGCAGGCATATTTGCTGCACTTTGTCACGTACTGGAGAATTGTGGCCATCAGGAAGAGTCATCAGTGTAGTGTGCTGTGTGTAAAATAAATACATGTGGTGGCTCTCGGCAAGATTGCCTTTTCCATATGGAATTTAATTTGCGCTCCCCTCAAACATGTAATAACGATGCAATTTCATTTTAGCAATTTAGTCCAGCCCTCGTACTCGCTAACTTGCCAGTCTGTGTGCAGCTGGTCAGCGTTGCCACACCGGGCTGCCTTTGAGCGTATTACACGGCCGATAATATTCGTTGTGTTTGTTTATCGTTTTGCTTTTCTTTTATTTGCGTGCAGTTTGTGTTGCGATGACAAAGAACTCTCGTTATGCAAAATACCTGTGAATATTACACAGTTAAGTTTACGATTTGATATATTGCTCGCTTTGTGGCTGTTAGTGGTGATGTTGGTGGTGTTGTTGTTGCAGTTGTTGTTGGTGTCGTTTGCTAGCGCTGGCGCCTAGAAAACAAAACACAGTCGTCGTGGCCAGCAATAGGCTGCTGTTGCTGCAGCGGTGGCGGTGGCGGTGGCAACCTGTTGCGCATATGGATGCCCCGCGGTTATGGGCAGCCATAAAACCTTACGAGCTGAATAACAAATACACGTACGGCATGATTAATTTAAGCACTTTTACGAGCTCTCTTCATGGCTCCGTTGATTTATTGCCGGACCGTGCGACGAATTTGCGTCAGGAGAAGGCTCCACAAACAACAGGCAGAGAACCAAAAAAAAAAAAAAAACGAACTCCACAAGAGGTCCAGTTTGCCAGTTGCTGTTATCGGCGGTCCCAGCTAAACCGGCGGGCATTTAAAGGCCGCAATCCTTGCTTTACGATTGGGTTTTAAGGGGCGATAAATGAAATTAGGGGCTTAGAATAACTGGTCGCAGTTGGGTGCAAAGCACTTGTTGGAATACTTGTGCACAGATAGAAAAGTTTGTGGGCGTACTGAATGCCTCTCGCTGTCCTTGCTCTCTAACGCTGCTGGCTGCTTAGCCAAGTTAACAGTTTTGTGCATTTGTTGTGCAACAAGTACACACCATCAGCACCACCGCCATACGAGCGGAGGAACGGATGGAGCGAGCGAGCGACCGGCGCATGTTGCCATCAGACGCATTTACTATTTTGCATAAATCATAATGTAATCTGCATCTGGAAATGAAAACAAACCGAGTCGAAGTCGAGTGGAGTGGAGTGGAGTCGAGGCGATGCGAAGCGAAAATGTCCAAGCTTTTATAATTAACTGCGCGGCCACAAACTGAAGACATTGGCAGGCGACATGCCGGGCACAGCTGCAGGACCTCTCTCAGTGGCTCCACCACCACCACCACCACCAGCATCAGCATCAACATCAGCCACAGCATCAACTACAGCTTCAGCCTCAGTCAGCGACAACAAGCGCATAAGTTTCTCAATGAAGCATGGACCCCGATATATATATAAATATAAATATATAGATACACTCGCACTTATGCCTACATGCAGAGTAAGAAATTGATAGAAATTAAATGATCTCAAACAGATCCTAACAGCGAAAATCTATTTTTGAGAATACCTTTTTTAACACCTTAATTATTTAGATTTTTTTCAAATGTATTTGAATCCTTTTTGTGGAATTTGTATCTATTTTTGAACTATTTTGCTATATTATTTAAATTAGTATTCTAGGGATCTTAAAGACGCGATTAGTGCCAAAATTGAGCTACTACATTAATTGAAAAGAAATTGTAAATTGTTTAAATGCGAACCAATAAGCCAGGAGATCCAACAATGGTTTCCATTAATTTCTTTGGATTTTAAAATATTTTTTCTACTGAATTCCTATTCGGAATCTGTTGACATTGCCACCAAATACAATTTTGAATTGCAATATCTTTTCTCCCTGTGTAAATACAGTTGTGAGCCGACGCGGTCAGAGATTCATGCCCAAAACGAAGATGAAGTCAAAGTCGATGCAAAGCGACTTGGTTGCGAATGTGGAGGACGACTGCATGGATAAGCCCTCACTTCGTCTTCTTCACCTGCTTCCCCCACTCCAACCCTCCTTGTTAGTTCCCTCGTGCGCTGCGCAATCGCAAAATCTACGCAGTGTTTGCAGCAGCGCAGTGCGCGGTCAACGGGCGCCTGCCAAAACTACGGCGAAATAATTTATGCCCCAGTCAGCGAAGCGCAGCACAGAGCCAAAGCACAGAGTGGAGAGCAGAGTGAGAGAGAGAGAGAGAGCGGAGAGCATACAACAACACATTGGCGCAACATGCTGCATGCTGCAGACCGCAGAAGCAGCGGGTTGGATGTTAGTCCCAGTCAAAATCAAACAAAAATTATAAATTAATGAAATTTATGCACAATAAAATTGCAAGCGAAATTATTAATGCAGTCGTTCACGCTTTAAATGCACCCTAAATCAACGAACAAACGGCAAAAATTATGAATACGGCCAACAGACATGCAGCTTCAACTTCTTACTCCTACTCCAACATCCTGCTGGCTAAGAATCAGTTGGCGCTAGGCCCGCAGACTGCAGTCAAGCGGGCCACACGATGGGCTTCTTTTAGGCGCCGGATATGTTCAACTTCCAAGACATGCGTCTTGTTACATTTACTGCACTACAACAGTGCGCTCTGCGATCTCGTCGGCTTCACGATTACGATTACGTTTACAATTGCGAGCAGCATCGACTCCTCTCGATGCCACCTGCCCGCCAAGCCATATGCAGAAATCATTTGGCATCTGTTGCCACATTTGCCACTTTGAACTGGTTGCATGTCGTCTGGCTGATGCCTCAATGGTTATGACTGCCCTGTCTGGGCAGCACGAGAGCACAAGAGGAATTGATTCTGAGCACAATTAAAGATGCGATCGACAAGCTAATAGCTATTTATGTGATATTTTTATGGCTGCAGCTGAAAGCTAAGAATTCTAATCTGGCAACTGAACAACTTGAGTTGTAATTCAATTTGACTAAAAGTGCTTAAGCGATTGGGAAGTCATAAATTATCGAAAAATCCAATAAAATAAATTTTTGAATAAATGACTCAAAGTTGATTTGAGATTTTAGCAAAGTGGAGAATCAATTCTTGAACAATATTGTATTTGCCAAAGAGCTAATTAAATTGAAAAACAAAATGATGCGAAATTACATTGTACTTTAAATTTAAAGAATTTTGTAATTATTAAAATTATCTCCATTGAATTCAGAATAAAATACAAATGAGCATTTGCTAACAAATTTGATATTTCCTTTGTATCTATTTGCTTAACATTAAACAAACAGTAGTTAACTTGAAAAGAAGTTTTCAGCTTGCTCGCAATGTGTTCAAGTTTATATCAAAATACAAGTCAAATCTGGCTCTCATTCAAAAGAACTCAATGTTGTGGCGCATTCACTTTCCGACTAATATTTCGGACATTTCTTAATTAAACGGTTGAGCATTTCCACATTTGGTCAGCATATAAATTCATTGAGAGTGACAAATGACGTTTATTGCGTGTAGTTAAGGTCTAATAAACTAGTTTATGGGAATATAGTCATGTTTAATTTCAATTTCGTTGAAATGCCACAATCTAAGATCATAAAAAAAAAAACAAAACAGGGGGAAACTCTGCTGCTGTTTTTGGTTAGATTCAAGTTAGATTTCTCAAAAATAAGTATCTCACCCAAAAGCCCTTTCGCAACAGAGTTATTTAAATTTTACAGCGAATTTTTTGTATACAGTTATACACACATTTATGTATATAAATATATATTATTTTTTTTTGGTTGGGGCTTTGGAGGCGAAGACAGCTTTATCTTATTGCGCGTCGAGTTGAGTTGAGTTTTGAGGTTTCCCTTTAACGAATACATTAAATACATATATTATTCCGGGAAATATATGTAAATGGCCGCCCCGTTTTCCCCGTTCCCCCGCTTCTTGAGCTCTCCATCTCCAGAGCTGTGTGTGCGATAGTTATCGCTTTGTTTTGTCGTGGGCAAGTTTCGTAACTTACGCAGAAATCTTGCGTCGTCGTCGTCGACGCCGACGTCGTCGTGTTCAAGACAGGTAGCGCTCTATTGGGTCCATATCAGCAGGCTAAAAAATTAGTTCCTCAACGATGACAAATTAGACGTCATTAAGAGCGAGTCTCCGACTTGGGGCCCTCTTTTCCTGCCCAAGTTAAGCAGAGATAATGGTCAGCTATGGCACTGGGACTGGGTCTGGGACTGTGACTGACTGCGACGGCGATTGTGACTGCGACTGTGACTGTGTGACCTCATCCTTTCTGGGAAAAAGAGTAAAAACGGTGCGGTACGTGCAACAAATGGGCATCCTAGGGCTCGACGGTTACGCGTGGAACTGTTACTCCATATTATTTATGATAATCTCGATTTTGTGTGGTAGCCAACTCCAAGTCACTCAGTCTGTCCTCTCTTGCTCCCAGCCACTGGGAACGCTGTGTGTGGCCCGAGACTGTCGAGGGCCTGTCTACCTGTTGCCAGCGCAGCACAGCGCAGATTAATGTGAAGTGACATGTTTAAGTAAATGATCCAGAAGCTTATCCGATAATGGTCAGTATATTTGTTAAATGCTGTACTTGCAATTTACTTCTTTCTTTCTTTTCTTTGTTCATTTTTTTTTTTTTTTGGCAAGGTGGTCACTCTAATTGACCCAAAAATTCGCCATAAATCGAAGAGTTGTGGCAAGGATATTACACAGCGCGCACATCACGAAGAGCGGCTAGAGCAACACGAGTGGCACAGGGCGCAACGCGATTGAACGTCGTCTCCAGACGGTACTCGTACACGATTAGCCTTAAATAGGCTCCACAATAATCATTTGTTTTCGGCGGCTGCGTCCAACAATGCCAGCCAGGCTGCGGCATCGATAAGCCAGGGAAGGGAGTGGAAGCTGGGCCACAGATTTCAGCTTCTCATGACCAAGTCGCGGGGCCACCACTGTTGCCAGACGCTGCAACAACAACGTTGTCGTCGTCGTTGACTTGGTCGTCGTCGCCTGTTTTGTTGCTGCTGCTGCTGCTGCTTGCAACGGTTGCAAGTTTTACGACAACACGAAGATTAGCATGCGTGACTAACAGAATTTTGTTATGCCTTCAAGTCGTGTGCTGCTGTTGCTGCTGCAATTCTTTGGGGCTCTTCTCCTACCTGAACTGCTTTGGGTAATCGTTTCTTAATTTTGCTAATTAATAATTAAATGCACGATAAGCGCGGACTTTGCGCTAATTAATTAAGGGCAGAAAGAAAGTATTCTACAACACAAACACAAACCCAAACAGCAAATAATTGAAGACTTGTCGGCCGACAAGCTCTTTTCACATACCAACCATAGGTGAGGCCTCAGTTTAAGATGATTTGCCTTTTTAATTTCTGCTGCGTTTGTTGTTGCTTTTTTTGCTGTCTTTTTTTTTGCGTTTTTGGGTTGCTTTTTTTTTTTGACCGGAACCTTTTTATTGACAAGCAAATGCACTCAAGCCGAATATGTTGCCTCGAGTTGGAGTTGGAGTTGGAGTTCGAGTTTGGTTTACTTGCCGGTCAATGCTTTGGCGCGCATCTTACAAACATTTTAGTCGGCGCGACTTGTAGCATTTGCCTTCATCGGACTTGCCTCGAACGCGTCCCTTTGGCACAAAGTTGATTTTCGTAATTTATGATGTCGTCCTCGTCGTCTTCCACAGAGATTCAGATTTTAGGCCAAGGCACTGCGTGGGACGCCTGTTTGGGCCTCGTCTCCACCAAAAGCAAAAGCAACAACAACAAAGCAAACAGCTTCTCCTCTGGCAATCACACACAAATCGTATGGAAAACTATTATCAGAAGTTTTATGTTAATTTTTAAGCATGTTGTTTGCCTGCCTGCCTGCCTAACATCCTGTGCTCACTCGATAGATACGGGAGCGAGAGAGACTTGGGAGACGGTGGCAACAGCCGCAAGTTGCAAGTTGCGAAATGTAATCTTTTGTCATCGTGTTTGACAGAAACGGTTGTCGCCCGAAAACGCACCTGTTCCGATTCCCTTATTAATTATGCATAAATCCTTCGCAGTCGCATTTCATTTTGTATTAGAGCGCGTTTACGAGTTGAAAACAATCTTTAATGTCTTGCTTGTCAGTCACACCCTCTTAAAGTCAAATTGGATAATAAATACACACTGCCATTTGTCGCTTATCTGCTTGTAAAGATACTATGCGACAGCAAATGAGGATAGCGTTTTTAATAACGCATAATAAACGCTGTTAAACAAGAACATTGTGCATATCAGTAATGCGTGTGACGACAAGCAGTGTTTAGTAGATATGCATTACACTGCTTTCAATTCTTATGTCAATGATCCAAGCAGTTTGATAATTAATATACGCTAATTATCGATAACTAATGATCGCATTTACGAATCCTAATAATCAGCACTTCGAATTTAAAATATAAATAAGATAATTGCTTGAACATACAAAAATTGTATAAATTTGACAGGGAATTTAAAATTATGATTATTTATTTTCACAAATTAAATCCTTTTCGCTAGGGTTAGCCTTTGATTTAATTATATGTTTTTCTGATCGAAATCATTTGTTTGCATTACAAGGTGAGCTTCGGTTATAACAAACAATTATATTCGAAAATAAATACAAGCTTAACGAGCGTAAAATGAACGTTGCAGGTTCAACGCATTTTTTACGACTGTGTATTTCCATTTTACGCATTTTCTTTTCAGTTCAAATTGAATGCAAACAGAAGCATGCCTGATTGCCATAATTGTGCAGCATACATTTGAATCAATAAATAGTTATGCATATATTTATGTGCTCACTTACAAGCGCAACCCCAGCTAATTTTGTAAATAATAAACAAGACTTGTGTGGCTGTAACAAACGCGGAGTTAAAAGCAAAAGGTAAAGACAGGATTTTTATTATAAATAAATAATGGCTTGACTCTGGCTTGGGAGTGCAAAACGCAAACAGACAATGCGTGGATTTTCAACAAACTGAGCAAAGAAAAGCAAAACAGAAAAAAAAATGAAAACAAATATAGGCGTAGCAATGGGCGTCTTTAACAAATGTTGTTCGATGTACTCGCCGCATTGTGTTGTCCACAAGACAGAGAGAGGAGCTGGGGAGTTGTCGGGGAGGAGGCGATCATTGGGAAGTCAATTTGAAAAATCGATTAAATTCGAATAAATGTTGAAGGATGGAGTTAGGCAGATTTACAAACTCATAACAACGCGGCAACACCTTCTTTTGTGCTCATTCTATCTGCGCGTCTGTGTCCCTGTGTCCCTCTGTCTCTCTGTGTCTTTGTGTCGACATGGAGGTGTGCAAAACCATGTGTGGGGTAATCCCCATCTGCCGCAAAACACCCGGGTATATCTCTGGCTGTCGTCGTCGTCGTTGTTGTTGTTGTCGTTGTTGCTGCCGCTGGCGATTGGTCAGCCGAGGAGGAAATATTATTTATATTTGTTTTGCTAAATTTATGACCCGACCGTGGCCAGAGCCAGTTGAGAGAGTGAGTGATAAAGCGGGGAACGAGAGAGGGGGGGAGTTATTGACAAATTTCCGGCGTGCCAGAGGACAACAACGTGTTCGGTAGCTGGCGCTAGTACATGGAACAGTGGCAGTGAAGTCGACAGGAACACGGATTCGCCAAAAGCGAAACTAATCAATATATTCCTCCAATTAATGCGCGCATCCTTCTCGTTGTCGTTGAGTGGGGTCCAGTGTTGATTGCTTTGCATATATCAATAAGCCCCGCATTGCATCTGGGGCTGCGCCATTAATAATCAACAATATCCGCGGCAAGGAGTGTAGGATTGTGTGGAAATCTCACACACACAACACAAACTCGCACAATCGGACAGTCGCACACAGTGCAATCACAATGCATTCCATTAAACGTGACAAGTTGCTTGTCCAAATAAAGCCACAGCGACTCCATCAATTCGAGATCGAAGATGCGCCTCGGGATCGTGTTCAATAAAATGCAAACGCCGTCAATTTCAACTCCAACTCCAACTCCAATTCGAACTCGGAGTGGAACTCGAAGTCCATCTCCATCTGCAGCTTGGATTGATTGTAATCAGCAGTTTTGTCCAGTTGCTATAACAATGGCAAGCCAGGCCAGCCAGCCAGTCAGTCAGTCATGAATCCATCTTCGTCAATGCTGCGATGCGATTGTGATTGTGGCTGCTGTGATTGTGATTGTGACTCTGACTCTGAATGTGGCAAGTAAGTTAGTCGGTGACTTCTTGGTGGTTAACATGGCGCCTGAGTTTGTCGTTTTGGGAATTGCTATCAGATCATCAATAAGACAATCATCATCAATGACGCTTTGACGCTGACTCTCGACGCTGACTCTCTACTCCGACTCCGACTCAAATGCGGATGCTGTATTTGCCCCATTGTCATTGTTTTTTCTTTTGTTTTTTGGTTTGTCTGTTTGTTTGTTGGCGGCGTCTGCAAATGCACGCCATTCCGCGGCTCATGAAATGTCACTCAAAGCCCATCCATCCCATGGCAGCGCATTCATCCAGCCAGCAATCCATCGAGATCGCCAAAGTAGGTGCTCATCCACCAGAGAGCGAGAGGCCAAACAATTCAATTGGAGTAGCGAATAAATCACCCAGAATGACGCCGTGGCGTTGCTTCTTGCCTCTTGCTGATCGTGAAGCCTGCGCCTCGGCTTAGCCATGGCTCAAAGCATTTCCTTTCGATGCCCTGTAGCCAAAAGCTGACCACAAAGCGGTTGAATTGACTATCAGCAAAATGTGTGAGAAGCTGAATAAACTTTACATACACAGGGAATATATCTAACTCTAATTTAAACTCCTTAATGTGAATCGCAATGTCTTTAAAATTTAACATTTAAACTAAATAAATTGCACTATTTTTTAATATTTAATTACGAACACTTTCCTATTATAACATTCTATTTAATTGCGTTATTAGTTTATTGCTATTTCTTTGATTCAGAACTAAATATGTTTAAACAGTTTTAATGCAAGTTTTCTTATTAAGAAAATTATTGTTGTTACTAATTTAATTATGAATTGCCTTTAGTCAACGGCTTTGAAGTAACTTTAAAGAATAAGCAATAAAATAAAAATATTAATATTCTCTTTTTATGAACGCACTCGTAAGAAAACTATAATAATTTTAAATTGCTGCAACCAAATGGGTTCAAATTGCGAGTCTATTTGAAACAATTTGAGCTAATTGAAAGACATTTGCATTGAGTTCTTCTGCCGGACACGTCGTATTTAATGGCTGTGCCAAATCTTTGAGAGGATGGTTCGATGTTGGTTGGCTGGTTGGTTGGTAGGTTGTTTGGGGTTTTTGGTCTTTGGCTGGGCTAAAAAGAAATGCGGCCGAACCGAAGCCGAGACCGAGACACAGGAAATGATCGCGGCCATTTGAGCTTTTTATTTTGTTTACGATTTTCGTCGTAGTTATCTGGGAAGTATTTCGAACGTCGCTAATTTGACGACTGCACGATTGCATCGACTGCCTCGTTGGTTGGCTGGTTGGCTGAATGGTGAGGAAGAAGAAGAGGTTGTTGACTGTTTTGCTGTTGACTGTTTGCTGTTAACTGTTTGCTGTTGGCTCTCTGGGCTGGTGACTAGTGACTGGTCCTTGGAGGATCGGCTCCCGCCGATGCATTTACAGATAAGCTCAATTTCGTTTTTGCTGACACTTAAGCATTGCGTCCACAGACGAGCAGAGAGTCAATGCCACAGCCAAAGTCAAAGCCAAACCCAAACCCAAACCTCAACTGTGGAGATCACTGCCAATCGGAGCGGAGGTGGAGTTGTTGCACGTTTCTTTTTTGTTGTATTTGTGTTGCATTGAAATGAAAATTCCTGGCTCCAAAGTCACGGTTAAGTCAAGTTCTGTTGCACTCTGTTGACGATTGTTTTATTGCCACAAAATGAGCGAGAGAGAAAGACGCGCTTTTCGGCAGTCAGCAGAGAGGGGGGTATAACATATATTGAAGGTTTTTTTTGTGGCAGCTGCCCAGCCGAGCAGATATCTCGCGCTCGCGTGTTGGGCTCTGCAGCATGCACGGGTAATTGTGAATGACAATAATTGTGAAGACGTTCGTTTGACCTGCGGACTGATGGGGGGGGACAACTGACTGGGCATGCGGTGGATGGAACGTGCAAGACATTGGCGCCAACAGCGCCACCCAATCTTCTAGACGAGACTCTGGCTGGCCGGAGTGAATGTCATTGTCATGCAACAAATGCATTCCCTGCATGGCTGGAGGGACAGGATCGTTGTCCTGCCTGTCGACACACACACAGTGGGCAGTTCTCAGTATTTCTTTTTTCTTGGTTTGCGAGAGAGTGAGCGACGCCCCAGTATTTAATAACTTTCGCCTTAATTCATGTTCGCTGTCAGCGCATCGATTTTTCATAATTAAAACCGAATTGCAAACTGCGCAAACTTGTAGGAGGCGCGCAGCTCCGGCGTCTTTGAAATTGAATTCGTGCTGCCTTCAACTCCAACTTCGACTTCCACTTCGAGTTGGACTCCGAGTGGCAGCTACTGCTGCCGACAACAAACTTTTCAAGGTGGTGCCATAATAAATGGTTAGGCAAGTCCGTCCATCTGTCTGTTAATCCCTCCACCATCGATGGCCACGTATCGAAGGTCTCGATCGTGATCGAAATCCATTAATCAAATCACTTACGTTTCGCTAAATCAACTTTCCGAGTTCTCACTCGCCCAGCACAAGATGTGAAGCGTACTCTTCTAAGCTTAGTGCGCGTTATTAACTATTGCAGCTAACGAAACAGACATTAAACGACTGCTTGCTGCGATATTTAAAGGTGCAAACAAACTTGATTAATATGTAAATGCATAAAAGTATAAACAGTCAGGGTAAGTGAGAAGAGTATTTAAATTGGCCAGGAGACAAAAGGATATCCATTTTGATTCAAAGTATTTTTTTTATAGAAAGCATGCAGAATACTATTGGCTAAAGCAAAAACGAAATTTGCATAGAAAGATTGCAAAATCGTTTGGCGAATACTTTGATAGAGTTCTATTTCCTTGATCTATACAATTAGTTCGAATATTTCAAAAATATATTTCTTAAGAAAATGTTGTTTGGAAACATTTAAAGTCAATTAAGAATTTTAGCATATTCACTAGAATTTGAAGCGATTCCCAACAACGATATTTTGTAGAATGTTTTTTACAAAATCATAAAAAATATATTTGCAAAAATAGATATTTATTTTCTTCGAAATTTTTCAATATTTGTAAGTAGTTGGCTGAAATTGATTTTCAGTCTACAAAAAACTGCTGAAATAGCTCAGTGTTTGTAGTGTTTGTTCAGCTCGAATTTATTTGCAAAATCAACTTGCATTTAAGTTTAAGTTTATAAACGATATCGATATCGGAAATCATAAAGTGAAGCAAAGAAAAGGCAGTTGTGTGAGAGATACGCGTACAATTAAATGAAAATGGCATAGTTAACAACTAAATAAATCAGTTGCACTGTCTGCCTGCCTCGAGGCGCTTTCCCAGAAGGGAAATCCTTTCGCATGTCAACTGACAATAATTTTAACAGCACTTGACGACGCGACGGCGAATCCCTCCCAAAGCAAGAACTACTACTACTATAAGTGGAAGTTGCACACAAATCCGCAGGGAGCTAAATAAAGAGGCGAACTCGTCGTCGTTGTCCTCCACAAAGATAATACGCAACAGGCGGCGCTATTTGAACACAAGTAGAAAGCAGGGGAAAGTGCGAGTGAGGAGAGAGCGAGAGAGAGAGAGACGTTTTTATAAGCGATTGTTTTGGTGTTGTGTTTGCTGGAGCATATTTTGGTGACATTTATGTGCCGCTGACGGCCAATGGCGGTAGCAACACAAGAGCGACACAGAGCTCTAATTAAATTTAATAGCTGCAACGGCAGCCACCAACGTGGACAGCAATCGTGCAACGGCGGGGCAAGGGCTAAGAAGCTGACGCTGAAGTCGTAAACACATTTTGATTTGATTTTCTGGAAAGGATTTGGATTCAGTCGTTTCACAGTCACGTTGTTCTCGTCGGTGCGCCTTTGCTCACGCGTTGATTGAATTGTCACCTCCGTTTAATGGCACAGCCACAATGCCGCATGGAGGGTCGAAGACGACGCAAAACTCAAACAACTTCTCTATAGTTTCTGTTTTTGATGTTTCTGATGCGGCGCCAGCGTTGACATTTGTTCCACTAAGTTTTATTGCACTTAGTACCGGAATAAGAGATAGCTACACACCCAGAAAGACAGAGAGAGCGAGAGATTTCTGTAGTTTGGCAAAGGTGTCAGACGTTTTATGGCCCTTCTTGACGACCTGTTGAAAAGTTCATGGTCACTCACAATTTTACCTTTGAGACTTCTCGACATTTACGATGATTCCCATTCCCATTCCCATATTGCGGATTACGACGTCGGCATTCGCCACGTTCATCAAAAGACAAATGCCCGAATGCCTGAAATTATTTTCACCTTCTCGCCCCCCATTTCCTTCGACGGAAAAGGGAACTTCCTCAAAGAAGCACTTATTCAGTTAAACTTTCCATAACAGTGGCCATACATATTACTGGCATTAAAAGGTTGCCTTTGGTTAATGTCACTCAAGACAGCAAGTTTAGTATGTAATAAACCATCGGATGTAAAGTTGGTTACATCTGCATTTGGTTTTCATTTTAAAAATTAATCCAATAAATAATTATTTATATAAGTTTTAAATATGCTCGCCTAAAAGAAATCAAAAGACTCTAAATTAGCAAAATGTTAAAGATGAATATTGATTAATATCGATTTCTTCGTTCTTCTATTGAAATGATTTTTACAACTTCCTGCAGTCGAAATTTGCTTTATAAGCAATTCATGTCGTTAGCTAACATCATGATATTATGAGACAACTTTGTTGTCAAACATTCGCAATACTGAGCTTCATCGTTTAACGTTTAATTTATGTTAGTTGGGTAATTGATATTTTACGGCGATAAAGATGAACCAATGCTGAAAATCGGATGCCACAAACACAGATAAGATTTATTTTAATGTGCCATTTGCCTACTAAAACGTCTTCTTCGATGTGTTGGAATAAGCGTTGGAATTTGAACAAATTAACATATGTATGTACATAGTTTATCTGCGTACAAATATTTGAATGTACTATGTACGACTTCAATAATGAACATGGGCACTGCCAACATGTTTGTTGTACTCGCATATTTATTTCTACACACTTTGAACATGCCAAATCATTTATATAAATGATTTGCACATACAATGTACATATGTATGTTAGGTGCCTATACGCATAAGTTAAGTGTGTAGTTGTGTTTGATGATGGTATGTAAATAGTTGGTGCAAAGAGTTGGAGACGGCGAAGAAACACCAGCTACATTTTTGTGTCCAGTCATTGTCAGTATGCAGCAAAAAATATTTTTAATTTGAATAAGTAATTCGAACAACAGCCGAAATCAAAAAGGAAAAAACGAGCAACACACAAAAAGCAAAAACAAAAATAACAAAAAAACACAGAGAGAGCACAGACAAAAAAATACAAACAAGTCAAAACAAATGCGAAACAAGGAAAATTCAATTTACTCGCATGTCAAGCCGAATTGCCGGCTAGGTCAAACACGTTGATGGATGGATGGAACGGACAGCAGGACGGACAGACGGACGGATGGACGGAAGGCTGGTTGGTTGCTCGGTTGGCTAGCTGAATGAAAGGGAAGAGCAACAGCAACAACAGCAACAACAATAACAAATACAGGTACAAGCTGAAAACGTTGGCAAAACGTTGCATGCTCGCCGATTGGGCGGTCCAATTGCCCCACCTAGCTGACCCAGCCGACGGCAAACAATGTGCGGGGTGCACAGCGAGAAAACTTATAGGTCCAATTCGAGTGCCGGGAAATGCTAAAATTTTCAGTAATGTCGACGAGTTCGATGAAATCTTCGATTTTCAATATAGACTTATTGGCCAAATGATTGAAAATTGTAGCGCTTTTATCACAAAATTATTGTTAAACGATAAAAATATTGCATTGTATTATGGGCCGATGACTTCTATGAAATCTTCGATTTTATATTGAAATAATTCAAAATCTTAGTTTTCTCTATCAAATAATGTTAACCAACGATAGAATATTGTTTTGTATTTTTGGGTCTTCGACAGTACGTAATTAGCTTCAATGAAATCTTAGATATACTTTAAGTAGATTATTATGTTAAGAGGATTTTAAGTCATGGTTCTTTTTGACAAAATAAGGTTGACAAACGATAAAATAATATTGTATTGTATTACTGTATTCTTCGATAGTCCGTAATTAACTTCAATGAAATCTAAAATATTTAATAAATTAATCTTCAGAAAAAACTTAGAAATCTATACAATACCAAGCACATGCATTTTAAAACTCAGTTAAGAACAGCGCACTGTGGAATTGATTAGAATCAAGTGTAATAGAATGAGGACTAGTTTAAGTCTTTTCTTATATCGTAAGTTGTGTGCCTAGGAAATGCTGTTTTCTCTCGGTGTATCTATAGACACACACTCTTCGTTAGCTGCATATATATATAGTATTTCCATACATGAATTGAAACATAACAGCAAATGAAAATATAAATTGGTAAAGGCACGAGGCGAGCCAAAGTTTTTAATTAATACAAGACTTGTAACATTTTATAAGCCGCTGCAGTAACTACGACTGCGACTACAACTACAACTACAACGACAACTGCAACTATTAGCCAGGCTCAACTATATATATAAACATATATATATATACCTCAACCGCTTTGCATGCGCCACAGCGCGTTAGGAAGGTGGGTGGGGGAAAGGACGAGGAAGTCGCGTCAGTCCATTTGGCAGGTCAAGAGTGTAACTCGAATTCGAATGTCCGTTGTAAACGGCAGGCAGAGTGTTATGGCCATGTTTCCCCAGTGTTATGGCCAGTATGAATGCTGTGCTAACAGGGCAACTCAGCAGCATCGTCCCCGCATCGTTGATGGCTGATTGTCGCCACGTATGAAGCTAGAAATTTAATTAAACTTGGAATGCAAACACAACATCTAACGGCAGGCAGAACAAGCAGCCAATACCCGTCAGCTCTGCATGCGGGATGCACTTGACCACTTGACAGCGACGCTGAGTCACCCAACGAGGTGGCCAGAAACCAGCGAGACGAGATTTTGGACATCGACCAAGTAGGGATTATGGGACTGAAATTTAAGGCAATTTATCACAGGATTTGGAGATGCACAGAGAACAGAATTTAAAATATGACAAAACCAAAGACAGAAACTTGAGGTAGACTTAAAAGAAAACTAGAATCTATTGATTCTAAATTTATGAAACAATTTCAAAGTCTTTTTTTCATTGACTTTCAATAAAGCTTGCCTTATGGCAACTGCAGTTTTCGACAGCTAAAGAATTCTTGAAAGATATTCAGATTAGCTAGAGAATTATATTTGTAGCGCTTAAGATGAATGATGATGAATTATGAATAACATTTAATTGTGAAACCGACACACAAAACAATTATCATCTGAAGCTTCTGCTCTAAACACGCGATATTCAATGAAATGAAGATGAGCATAAGATCAGCAATTGTGAAACCGACACATAAAACAATTATTATCTGAAGCTTCTGCTCTAAACACGCGATATTCATTGAAATGAAGATGAGCATAAGATCAGCTTGAATTGCGTGGAACCGATGCGATTTATTGTGTCGTTTTGTGAGTAAACTGGCCATAAAATATGGCAATCACTGGCATCGAGTGAGTGGTGGTTGCTGCTTGCCCAGAAGTTGAGACATTAGGCTAAGTGACAATTGTGTTCTGATTTATGGCTATTTCCGTCTCGTTGCGATTTCAGTGATTCGAGGAATTGCAAGCGCCGCTAATGAGCATCGAGATGCCCCCAACATCCAACTCCTCGATCCCCCAATTCGCAACTGGGAGATTCGTTCGCACTTGGCTGGCGTGGATGATGCACGCGATTAATTGATTGCACTTATGCCTCTCAAGATTTGCATATATAAGGCGTTGCGGAATCCATTATTTCCGGGAACATTGCAGTTTGTACGGCAATTAGTTCGCTCAACTTGGAGCATAATGCGCGTTTACGAGTCGGATTGTCGGCTGCGATTGGTGCCACCACTGGATTATGCTGGGGACTCCAAACTGATGGCAGCCCGATGTTCGCTTGCGGCTGGCATAAATCATCTTCCGCTGGCGTCGACGCCAGGGACGGGGGACGGGGGCACAAGGGTCTTGGGACAAGGGACATGGGACATGGGACTCACAAAAATACTCACATGTTGTAACCGAACATTTTCGTCTAATTGAGAGACACCCGACGCCCGATGTCGCGTCCCCACAACACCAGATTACACTCGCCTCTTTTAGCACATATTTTTAGGCAATGCCTCGACTTTTTCTCACACACACACAAATACACCCACACATTTAGGGGGCAGATAGATCGCCCACCCGTAATTCTTCCGTTTTGAGTGGTGTAAAAAATAGGAATGAAAAGAAAAGAAAAGGCATAGCGCTTGTTTATAATATTTTCGGGTACAACTTAATTTATAGGCATTTAATTTGACATTTATATACAACAATAAGTTACCGCAACAATTCACCCCTCGTCGTTGGGCGCTTCAACTGAATTCCTAACAATTTCTGACATTTATGAAGCACCTCAATTCAATTTGTGGCCGACTTTTCAATATATATGCGACGACTAGTCTACAACTAGCACTAAGCATATGCAAAGTATCTACACTAAGAACTTAGTTAAACATGTGTTCTTAGTGCATGTTCTGAAAAACAACAAAACCGACAATAACAAAAAGCAAAGGAGAATGAAATCATTGTGATGAGCGAACAAATATAAACACGTGTTGTTCTGTCAAACGCTTGTACCCGAAATGGAAATTACTTGTACTAAGGTCTATCCTTTTCACGCTTGTACCCTGTAAGCATTGCGAAAAGGGAATGTGAAGGACTTTGGATTCGCATCAATAGACATTTCATCTAACTATTTGCAGCAAAGTTAAGAACAAAACATAGAATTTCGTTATATCAATTCTTACATTGTAATCATGGCTGTCGTTATGCATTTTGAATATTTCTTTTCTTTAAAATATCATCTGGAATAAGTGGCTACAAAACCAGTAACTGATCTTTGTTCTGTCTCATTTAGATTTAGCGCAGTTTGCGCGTTTTATCTATCCATCTGTTATAACTCATCTAACTCACAGACACTTAAGAACACTTTAAGAATTATATACACCCTTAAATCTAATATTATTTTGCAGTAAGAGAGTAAGTAAAAAAATAAAACCTCTGACTGCCTAAAAAAAGGTTTTCTACCAAATAATAAAACAAACTTTTCTGTTTAAACTTTCTCTTCTCTGGCACTGCAACACTCGGAGAAACTAACTAAATTCCTCAACGCAGGATATTTGCTAGGCAAGCAAATCTCAGATAGAGAGTTATTATATATTTTTTTCTATTTTATACGCTGTTTTTTTCTTTCTTTTTGGTCAACTCTTGCAGTCGGGTTAGTGCCGCCTTGTCTCTAATGGCGATTGGAGCGTGTTTGAGGCCCACGCGAGAAACGGCGGAACGACGCCCACTTTAGAAACATGCACTACAAGTGCTAAAAATTCTGAAAACATATTTCACAATTAATTGTCACAGCAACTGTGGCACCACCGCTGCTGCTGCTGCTGTAGCTGTAGCTGTTGCTGCCACTGCCGTCGCTATGCCTTGCTGCACGTTGCTGCCATGCTCGACGCGGCTGTCATTATATTTTTCTCGCATTTTTAAAAGTTGTTCGACATGGCAAAAACAACGCGTTGCTGCTTAATTTGTCGTAATTAATGCTTATGAATAGTTTGTACTTGTCTTTATTTGTTAGAGCAAATTTCAGATAATTCGAGGTCGATCTTGAGTCGGGAACTACGGCGACTATTCAAGAAGGGAATTGAGCATCTTTAGCCATGGTTTGTTAATATTTTACAATCAACTTTCGATGTTGAGTAAGTGTAGTTAACATCTATATCGTATTCATCAAACCACAAGCTTTTTAACGCTATTTTTTTCATAATTCCAAGACAGTTGAGGTTTAGCAAGATCAGTGGAATAGAAATAATACAACTATGAGTATAACTTGTTGGGAAATTATTCGCTTTAACTCATTCATTGAATTTTACAAATATTTCGACAACTGGCGTAGAGCTTTATGATTTCATTTGATGTTATTCTTAACAAAAATTAAATAAATAAATGTACGGTTTCAGAATTATTCAATAGGTTAAAACATTTGAGAAACATTTGTTTCATCAAACGAATCGCCGAGGAAGGAGTTCGTGTTCAGTAGTAAAATCAGCTATATTGTTTAGCCTTACATTAATATTATTGTATACACAAATCCACTACCAAAAAGTTACATGTTTGTGTTTTGTGCACAGTGAATTTGAGAAACACGAATGACAGAAGGATATTGAATGTTTTAGATACGATGATTCTAGTATGGTTATTGGTGAAGACACATTGTGCTTATTGATAGTGTTAGAATGAATTATACTATTTAGTAGTTTGTGTTTTGACTTACTTGCAGCTTGACGAGCACCGGATCATCGTTAGCTAGTTTGGCCAATTCCTGGTAATTTGCTTTGGCCATGGCCACAATCCATTCCTTAGCTTTGGGATGTGCAAGTGTCACCTCCGCGGCATCCTTTTCCTCAATTAATTGCTGTGGAAAAACGACATAAAAAGACAAGGCAACCATAGGGCATAAATTAATTATACATGTTGCAGCGGCAGCTTTTAACGGAAGCTCCAGGTTTGGGGTTGGGGTTAGCGGTAAAGGGGTGTGAAGTGGCAACAAACAAATACCGAAACAGAGAAAAAAAAAGAACGCGAACAACAACGGGAATAAAACATAGAAAGCCCATTGAAAGCATTAACGCCAACACACACGAGCAGCGCGTCTTAGAATCCATGTTCCAAGCACACAGACTCAACATGTGTGTGTAGATGAGTGTGTTTGTGTGTGTGTGTGAGTTGTCTAATGTGTGCGCCAATCTTTTGCGGCAGCCAAGGGTTGTGGGCGTCCGCTGTGGGCTGGTGGAGCGGGGGAGGGGCTGCTGTAAAAGCTGAGCATAATTATGCGCACGCATTCAACGTCGCCATCGCCATGTTCTTCCCATAATTATGAAGGTAATAATTTTTATTTATTAGGCGCGTGCTTTAGGCAGATTGTGCGACGGGTTCTTTTCTTTCTTTCGAAATGTGAAATAGACTGGGAGCCATCGCAGCCCCCGCCACCGTCACAACAAGTAAAGAAGGCGGCAGAGGAGTGAACGCGACTGTGAGATACCCGACAGACAACTTTAAAAACACGCTGATTTCCGTTTATAAACAGAGTCTGATCTTAATGAAATTTTAAAGAAACGTTCTAGAAATGTATATTATTTGTAAAAAATTTCTTAATGAAAACTTTAAAAATTAAGTTGACATTTTAAGAGGAAACAAGAAGGGTGGCTGAAATCTAGCACAACAAATTGAGTTGCTTGGGCGTTGCAGAAATATTTATATGGAATTCGATCTGTAGTTGTTATAATTTCCATTACTTTTAGATCAACAAACTTCGATGCTTTCTCTAAGCTCTTCACACAGTTTAGAACTAGCGAATTCATAGCTTTGATGCTGCCTTCGTCTGCTTGTCGCATGCATTTCTAGCCGCCACTTTGTGAGCATGCCCGTCTAGTTTTTTGGGCAACGGGCACAAATACCCAAAAACGTAACCCCCGGCGCAAGTTGTTGTGCTCTTTTGGTTTTTTGTTGTCGGTGATTTACACATTTCTCGCCTTGGTTGGTGGGTGTGGGTGCCACCACGCATTCCTACTGATAATGAGCACTCTAATGAGCGAGGGGCAAACGCACACATGTGCCACCAAAGTGTGCATTGGAAGCAGGGAAGTCGAGGAAAGTTGGGGAGCGGGAGCACGATGAACAAGAGGCAAACATGTGTGCCTTATATTTACGAGCGCGGAAAACATTTTCGGCAACTAATTATCCATTCGCATAATGTTCGCGATGCTAACAAGATGCAGAGAAGAGGCCAAAAAGAGTATAAAATGCGCATTGTTGTTGTTAGACTCGTTGATGTTGTTGTTGTTGTTATTGCTGTTGTGTTTACCTGAGCGCCATTTGCCATTGTGTTGCAAAAGGATATGCGGATGCGACGCTTAGCCCGCAGGATGTGGCACGAGTGCGTGTGCCACACGAGGCGCTTTCTTTCCTTTCATACTCGAACTCGACTCGTACTCGTATTTACACGCCACTTGACTTTGCCAAGTGCCTCGCCTCAGTTGCTTAGCTCGGCAGCATTTTTCCAATTATTCGCCACCCCCGCGGGCTCAGGTAAACGTGTCCGCCATTTGCAAAATGCCGAATGCCAAACAACGCCGAATGCGGGGGATTCCACCGCGCACAGCACGACGACGACAAACAAGGTGAGCTGAACTGCGTTCAGAGTGGAATTGAGCTGAGGGCGAGCCAACTGAAACAGCAACAGCAACAAAAACAACTGAACAGCTCGGCAACATAACAGGACAAACATTGAAAAGTAAGGCCCCAGGCAAAGTGGCCATGTCAATGCTAAACAAAAGAACAGACCCGCCCACAGTCCAAGGCCTCTTCTACCCACTGCCCACCCAAAAGTGAAGCCCACCCACATTCGTCATTGCATCGGGTATATGTTGCCTTTTACGGCTTGCCAACTGCCAGCATAAAAAAACAGCATGTTGAGCCTGATCGACAGTCTTAAACTCGTTAAGTGTGCGAACATTAAAATTATATAAACACATTTAAAGATAGAAACACATAAAAAATAGAAGTCTTTAAAGCACGTCATTCGACATCAAATTGCCTTTAAACTATTTTTCTTTACTCTTTCGTGGATCATAAGGTCCGACTGAATTTTAAAATAAACAACATCTTGTAAGTTTGCTAAATGTTGTTTGTGTCTTTGTAAACCTGTCTAAAAGTTTCGCTGCTCTATTTCGCATAGTCTTTGTGTTTTATGAGCTTCTTCATTTGAATTTAAAAATATTCTTCTGGGTTGCGATACAGACTTCAATGAAATGTATGCTAGATGAATTTAAACCGTTTAAGAGTATTTTCTACAAGTTCAAAAGCCTAACATAAAGACATCTTGTGTAATGTATGAATGAGCAGGCAGTGAGGCAGCTTTATACATTCTTCCTTCATTTGCTAAATAAGTCATAATTCTCTTACAATATTGTCTACAAGTTTGGAAGCTATAGCCTTGCAATTATCTTGGAAATAGTAAAGAAAGCTACCTAGTCAGACTGTCAAACTGTCAGCTACGAATGACTTTAAATAACTCTACAGTTGTAGCTGATAAACAAATCAATAGATTTTTAAATTGCCTGTTACATACAAGGCCACTCACTTAGTATACCCTACTCTGTTGGTGATCCCAATAGCCCGTAGAAAGAGCAGCGAAAGCGAGTTGGCTGGGACCTTGTCTATTTGCTCATTTCTCCCCAATCGCTTGTTTGTTGCCTGGCTTTCTTATGTCCTGTGTGTCCCTTTATGCAAGATATTATATCACACTGCTGGCCGTTGTCCTCCACGCCATCGAGCCACAACTGCCACAACTTCGAGCTTGGCGAGCAGACCGAACCAGTCCCGACCATCGCCATGTCCTGTGTGTTCTGCACTGTGCAGGGCTGCGTTGTGTCGTCCTTTCTGTGTTTGCGTTTGCGTTTGCCTCCCGAAACTTACCTTTGGCTCCCTTGAAAAACGGATGAAGCCACAAAATGGTCATGTTTGCCATTGTCCGTTGCGAGCACAGTGTGTTTTCTGTTTTCCATCCAATGCCAATGCCGTCGTCGTCGTCGTCGTTGTTTTTGTTGTTGCTGGGTGTGGAGGCGGCACCATCAGTGGCACTGCCACCGTTGGTTGACGACGCTCGACATTGTTGCTGTTGTAAATTTAACCGCTTCGGGACACACTGCGTTGTTGTTTAACAGCAATAACAACTTTTGGTTTGTTTCCTTACATTTTTAATTGGGTCCTTTGTGGTTGGCCTGGCCGTGATGAGAATAGCTTTGCCTAACTAATTTCTATTGCTGCTTATTGGCTATGTTAACATGTTTCACCAACTTGTTTTTATGCAAAAAGGGTTTCACTCCATCTCCCTCTCTCTCTCTCTCTTTTTCTATCTGTTTCTATCGCTTCCCCTCTGGTGCGCTCTGTGTGTCCAACTGTCCTCAGTTTGGGGTTTTAATATGCAGATTGGGACACGGATCTGGCCACCAAAGTGCCTTCTGGGTTAATAAAAATATATGTGGTTTGTTTGATGCGGTGTCCTTAAAGTTAACCCGCAATGCAGATCAGCCAATGTTGTCGCTTTAAAACGCTTTAATCGAATCTAGGCGATAACAATGTTGTGAAGAAAAGAAAACTTCATATTTAAGCTCGCTTTAATCGGAATTGTTGCTTCGTTCGTAAATTTGCCTAGATAGCCAAATTTACCATCAGGCGAATTTACACGCAGGCGATCCACATGCAGTCGACTGAGTAGTGAGCGAAAAGTGTTTGCGTGCGTGTGAACAGCGCAGAAACAAATTATGGCAATGCTTCATACTAACTAGTATAAATGTCTCCTTCTCGCCCATTAACACCTTGCATGCAAGCCTGAGCGTGATGTCGTCTAAGTAAATATTTGTTTTTATATTGTGTTTTTTTTAATAATGAGTTTTGAGCTGATAACAATGTGTAACCAGCAAGGCTTAATTTCCAACACACATTAATCAATAGATAGCCTGGACAGTGGGTGCTGACTAAATGCTAAATAAAACGCCAACTCATCGGGCTAATTAAAAACGCTCGAATCGAATTTAATTGATCAGCTAGATCGCCAGCCAGATCAGCCCGCAGCTATTACAATCATTACAGTTGCGGCGCCAAAATTTCACGGTTCATTTTGATGGATCTGATGGATACGTCAGCTCAGTTTAACCGTATATCGCGGGAAAATACAATATATGTATGGAGTAGGGAAGATGATCGCATCGAGATCCCATTTCAAAACTCTTTCATGAATGATTTGGCACTTTCCTTTTGCCCGTTGGTTTTTTTTTGTTTTTGTTTTTCTCGATGATTAATAATTTTTTTGATTAAACAAAAATCCGTCAAGAAATTCGTTGGCTTGCCTTAAAGATTGCTGGCGCCGTCTGTTTTTAATTTTTCTTTTCAGTATTTTATGTTGAATTATCTTGTTAGCGAACAGATTTGTTAACAATTTTCATAGTTTACTGTGGAATCGAGTACACAATGATTGGCAGTATTACAAGCTGTCTACGTTCTTGATGATAGAACATTGTTTCGGGTTAACGATATTTTTTCTCAAAACAAATAAATTAAATGTGTGTAGACTGTGGAGCTTAGAGAAACTCGGTAGCATGTGCAACACAATACTATCCGAACAAGTTTGTTAAAAATATTTGAGGAATTTAGATCCAAAGTATTTTTATGTGATGGAATCTATTATTTATGTGAACTTGATGATTTTCCAAATCTGAGACTAATTTATTTTACTTTAGTATGAACCTACGATTTAAGTATCTTTGAAAGTACTTTCATTTAAATGGTCATTTATGAAAATATTTGAAAACTTATGAGCTTTGCTTTTATGCAAAACTCACAAGAAAATACAGTTATCTTGTTATTTTCCTAAACTACTTCGAGGACCGAAAACGTTTCCTATTTGGTGCATGTAATTGGGCAGCATTAATCCGGAAACATGGAAAACGTGAGAAACGCAAGATAAACAGAAAGATTCTTAGACACTTCCTTATATGCTCTCGCCTCTCAAAGTCATGTAACATACTTGGATAGTGTCGAAGTATCTGTATCTCTTTGCTTCACAAATAGCCACTTAAGTCTGTACTGTTGGTTGTAGTGTGTGTTTTAGTGAGTAGTTTTTATAGCGCTTGACGTGCAGTTGACAATCTGAGTTTGACGTATTTCTACTGCTGTGACTGTCTAATTGAGAGATTGAGACTGAGTATCGTGCATCAAAATGTGCTTGGATGGGGTAAAGAAAAACACACACCACACACACACATACTTCATCTCGTCGATGTTGTTCGTTGCGATGATTTATGCACTCGCCTATACCTTATGCCTAGAACCCGAATTCCTTTGATTGACAGCTCTGAGTGGATGACAGTTGTTTGACAATTCAACCCAATTGTAATTGCCGACATCCAAAGATGCTCGGCAGCATTTCCTTCCTCTCAAGCGATTTTCTCGTAACGCTTGACAAATTTTGAACATGTTGTCGCCTTTTATTGCCAGACATCTGCAGTGGCCAAAGACAACGATACATGGATATATATCTACATATGCACTCTATCTATTGATGGTTGCATGCAACTCATTAGCTTACTGCGCCAACGCTAAGAATATCCTAAGTGATGCTGACAACAAATTACTCAACTCATTTATATATTTATCAGTTCTAAGAGAATGAAAAAGACTCGATAGATAAACTAATGCCATCGAATATAAAGAATTGAAAACTAATATTGAAAAAAAAATTAATCCAAATTTTCTTTTGATATTATGTTTATACGTCTTGGATTTTCTAATTCAATTTTTTAAATTGGATTTTAACGGTTATTAACTCGAGAATATAGTATTGAAAAAGTGTAAAATTCTTTACAAGCAGTCGTAAAACAGAAATCATTTGTCAACCTAAATAATTTCTAACACCATCTAAAAGTTTCACGAAGTTTTCCAACATTAATTTCACTATATACACATTTAAATTATACAAAATTGCTTGTATTCTACATCATCCTAGTATGAATTTATGGGGTAAAGAAATTTAACTGCATCACATAATACTATTTCATTCAAAAAGCACAATTCTTGGTCCCAGAAAGCGCAGACCCGACGACAAATGGGTCAAAGAGTCCGACTTTTAGGGCCTTTTACAGCGGGTGTTGGTCATTTTATGAATCTTACATTTTATGTGTCCACGACTAGACTTAATGGCATTTACTTCGCTCAAATGTGCTGGTGGCAACAAGTCTGTGATGTGTGTCTGTGAATCGCTATGCTCAAATGCCGAAGCCAGCAGTTCCACTCGACTAAGAAACCCCCATGCTAACATTTCTGTTTGTGAACTGAAGATTAAAGCTTTGCACTGCAAATGGGCTGATTTTGAAAGATAAAGATACTATATAGAGTACGAGCGAAGAATTCAGTCAGCTATTTTTGAGCAATGCAACATAAAGTGCTTGCGTCATAAGGTAAATATTCCAACTCTTTGTACACAAATAGTTGAAGAAACTTGCAGACAGATTCCCAATATAAACAATTCCCACAGGAAATGGAGTCTAGGTAGACACAATTTGGATGTGCTGGGCAGGCAGCAAACGATGCGCGACCGCTGTGTCTCTTTTGTATTTGCTTTGATGAGCGCACCCACAACCCGCATTCTACAAACCGGTTTACCAGAAACAGAGTATTACTTATTTTATACTACTAGCGGGGCTTACCTTCTCTGGCTTCTTTTTGGGCGGCGGCGAGATGATTTTGGCATCTTCCTCGGACGCCATGCGATTGAATTTGCGCATCGCTTCCTTAACGCTGATGGGATTCTCCTCCTCCGCACCCGAGATTTTCTCGGCAGCGGAGCTATCTGTGGAGGCGCCCGAGGAGAAGGAAAAGCGTGGTATATTCTCCTTGTTGGCCGTCTCATCCAGTGAATTGGCACGCGAAATGGACTTCGCATTGTTGCCAGTGCTGGCTTCAGTTTTCTTGGGAACTTGCACTTCCACTGGCGCTTCCACTTCAGGCGCCGCCGCCTCCGCTGGCTGCCGTTCTAGGCGCGCTGGATCAATGCGTTGCATGGCGGCAGTGAACTCGTTGACGCACTCGCGATAACTTTCCACCTGTTCCTGATGCACTGCAACCCCCGTGGTGGTCACAGGCGGCTGAGGAGGCGGCGGCGATTGCACCTCGGGCGGCGCTTTGTAGGGCGGCGGTTGGCGCAGCGGCGAGGCGACCACACTGTCGCCAATGGACACTATGGAGCTGCCACCTGGGCTGGAAGGGGCCGCTGCATTGCCAGCTGCTTCCACGGCGCGTTCCACGACATCGTCGGCTGGACACTCGTTGATGTACTTTTTACGCAGTATCAAATACTTTTGATTGTTCTCGTTTTTGATGGTCGACAGCAGCGTCACATAGGTTTTGAAACGTTTACGTGCCTCCGCTTCATCTGTAAATATGTATCATAATTGCAAATGCAGTTGGGTGGGGGGGCATCAACAGGTTGTTTCACAGTTAACGTCATGCGCTATCATCAATATTTTGGTTGTCTGACTCACTTTGTGTGTGCGTTAGATATTTCTTGAAATGCTTAACTAGCGCATGGTTTGTGACCTTGCCATCGTTCTGCAGCATATAATTGCGTATGTCCACGATCGATAGCTGTTTCGAATTGTCTATTGCACTCATTTTAACAAGGAAATCACTTATTGTACACGAATTTTTAGCAAACACTTTATTTCGCACAAAACCTAAACAAACAGACTGATGCCAGGGCTGTCGAACACTTGGCGTCAGCTGGCTTGTAGCGTTCACAATGCGTATCTGCCCTGGCGCTTCGTGGAAAAAAGCTAGCTACTATGGTCGTTTTACTTGTTTTGCAGATACAAATGCTTAGATTAGTATTTTTTTAAGACTTTTAATAATGAAGTAATTATTATTATTATGTTAATACATTATAATAACAAATTCAATTAAATAAACAAACTGTAATGAAAATAAACATTGTAATAATTTACCACATTTCGAGCTACAATAAAAATGTTTTTCAAAAACATGAACTGGAGAAATTTTCTAACTTGATTTATCCCCATTATAGATGATGTATAGGATTCCATATAATTTTAAATCTTGATAAATTTGATATTGGAAGGGAATCCACTTCTCATATTTACTAAATTATTTAATGAACTAAAAGGAATTTATCAATTGGATAATAACCAATTAGTCGTTATAAAATATATCTTATGCTGTTCGTTTCGCACTTTCAAAAATAAAAAATTGCCATTTGGGAAGACATACAAATTATGTGAATTTGGCAATTTGACCGCAACTGATATATGCAAAGATACTGTCGCCATCAGGCAATGAGATTAAGCACTCGAACGCTTTGTTTTGTGGGTGGAAAGTTAAGTCTGTTGGGGGTAGGGCTTAAGAGTGCTTTGGTAGTCGGACTCATACTCGTACCATATGAGAAAAGTGTTAATTTCATTTTCGATTTGCCAAAATGCGATTGCCAAGGAAATTGTCGAAAGACCGTCGTCATTTATCATCTGCACATGCGAGCAGGGCTCGTAGATTCATTCTTGCCTGTCAGCCAAGCCAGTCAGAGGCAGCCACAGGAGCTTAGCTGCAGCTACAGCTTCAGCTTCGTTCGAGTTTCGGCCTCTGTGTCTGCTGTGGATGTTGTTGCCTGTTGTTGTCTGGGCCCAAATGTTTCTCTCTTCCTCTCCGTTTCTCTCTCTCTCTCTCTCTCTCTCTCTCTCTGCAACGACGTCGATGAGAATGGCAATACGACAATGGCTTATGTGGTTACACAGATTGGGATTGTATCTTTCACTTACATTTCAAGTTTCAAATGTCAAATTGTTTTGTTGTCTCACTGTTCCTCACTCCGCCCAGTGCTCCACTATCCCAATGTCCATGTCCATGCTCATTCTAAGACTCCAACTCAAACTCAAACTCCAACATTAGACTAAGGCTCAAGCTCAGACGACAGGCGAATTCAGATTTGCATTTTGCAATTACCAACTGTATAATTTTCTATTAAGTTACATGCATTTTAGAAGGGGCTTTTTTAAGACATATTACGATCGTGTGTTCGTAATTAAAAACCATTCCATTTGGTTCTTTACTTTAGTATTTACTTCGGTAAGACATACATATGTTTAGTATGTTTAGTTGATTATATATTGGAAAATAATTTTAATTAACTTTTAAATGTTAGCTTATTTTATTTGTATATGATTTTTTATTTTAAATATAAATGCCAATCAATAGTTAGCTTATATTATCTTCAGTTTTCGTTTAGTGAGACATGAACAATTTCTGTATTGCTTTTGTTTAAAAAATTCACTCACAATAAATATCCTACAATTTTACAATTCTCCTTTGCCCGATAATTTTACTTTGTAATATTAATTGACTCACATATTTGAATTTATTATTTTATATTTAAATAAATTGTCCCATAACCAAATATTTATTTATTTATCAATATTTCTAGATAAAAAATAAAAAATGCGTTTGTAGGAATATTTACTATAAATTATGAGTACTTATGAGTAAACACATAATGTAAAGGTGAACCAAATAATTAATACTTTTTTCTAAGTTTTCCAATTTAGAAACGATTCAACCTGATATTCAATTATTGTGGGAAACCCAAAGGGAAAAGAGACAAGAATTGTGTTACGTTTGAAACGAGTATTTTGTAATGGAAAAATATATTTGTGATTGTCGTGTGCAATATGCATTATGTAATTCGTTCCATGTTGCCACTCGAATGCGAGTGTGTTGCCAAAGTGCCACATAGTGGCAAAATGGTGTCGCTGCCTGTGTCGCTGTTGGTGTTGGTGTCGAGTGTGGCACGTTGGTTGGCATTCATTTGTAGCATGATTGAGCAATTGTCGCCGATTGTCCCAAGAAGTGGCGCCTGATAAGCGCCACAAATTAAATGAAATATATTTTATGAAGCTGCCAACTGGAAACTGGCAACTGGCAAATGCCACGACTACCAGAGAGAATGTAAACGTCTGGCCTCTGTTGATGATGGTGCAGCGAGGAGCAATGTCGAGGCTGCGGCGAGGGCGAGCAATGGAATTCGTCGTGAAGCTCCTGAGTTTGCTCCTTCTGCTCTTGGTCCTCTTCTGCCTTGGCCTTCATCGTCATCGTCGTCGTCGTCGTCTGCGATTGTCGTTTGGCGTTTGGCGTCTATTCCGACTGCTGACAACAAAACAGCTCCGATCGTCGATAGCTGCAACGTTTGTCTTGTTATGGCTGGGCTGCTGCTGAAGTATAATTGGCAATTGGGAATGGGCTTATTCACTTTTATGACTCTTTTTCTACTCGCTGTCCCCAAAAGCCTAGAAGAGTGTTATGACTAAGTGATGAAATCAACAGTAAACTATATACTCTGGACTGAAAAAACTGGAGATAGCAAATTTGCTGACAATATGTCCAGAACTTTTATGCAGCTTAAAATTTGTTCAAAATTTCTATCACATCACAACTTACTTAAATTAAGAAAAACAAAATATATAGCTTAAAGTTCAAAACGACTTATATAATACTCGAATAAACTTGAAATTTATGTAATGTTGATTTTGTAAGGTAGATTCAAAGCAAGTTTTGTGCTTTAAGAACGCATGGTGAGTATCTCAAAGTCGTTCACACTCGACTGCCACATTTTTTGCTCAGCTTTAGCTTCTTCGACTGGTCGTCGAGTGCACACTGGGTACTTGGTCTATCTATTTCAGTCACATCGAAGTCGTGGCTGCTTGTTTGAATGTTTCCCCTTGGCTTTCCCACTTGGAGCTGTCTTTATATTTTTTTGTGCCTTTTGCTGTTGTTGTCTGTGCTGTCGGTTGGTTCCCTGTTGACCCCCAGCGAGTGGCGCCTAAAGCAACATGCGAGCTTCTCTACAGCCCAAAGGCAAAAGCAAAACCAATAGCGATCTCGTTGTCGTCCGCAGCTGTCACAAGCTTCAGACTTTTCCCAAATCGTTTGCGAGATTTATTGTGGCTCTGATCGCAGACGAGAGTCCAACTGTTGCCCAATCGCAGCTGTCTGGCTTTCCACGGACACGGACTTGGGGTTGGCGTAGTCCTTTAAGTGGACGACGCGTCGTCGTCATCGTCATCATTATCGAACCATTACCAAATGAGCAGAGCGCATTATAAATGAGCTCATAAAACATAAACGTTGTTGTTGCGTTCGCTGAGCTCGAGAGCCGATTAATGCAATTTAACACCCCCGCCTCACACACCAACTCACACACACACACACATACATCAATCCCTCCGTCGGTCTGTCTGTCTTGTCGTCGACGTCATATGCTGCTATTTCCGCATGTCCTTCGGCTGAGGGAACACACTCAGATGCTCTGGGTACGGTCTGCGGTCAAACGCTTTAGCTCGCCCCGGGATTTTGGGCTCGTTTCGCTCGGCTTAGCCTCAGCTCCCAAGTGGGATTATGTCACTTTCCTCACTGACATTTGCATTTTGATTGACAAACTCATTTGGCAGCTCTCACTCGCTCCCTCTCTCTATCTATCTCCCTCTCACTCGCTCTCGCTGTTGTTGTCTCTTTTGGCATTGTTGGCAGGCGCTTAGCAGGATTTCCCAATTACACCTAGACGAACGATTTGGCGAGTGTTTCGAGTGCAAAGAGCAAACAACAAATACTTTGACATTTAATGTATTTGCACTTGCAACTGTTTAGCTGTTGTTTGTCTTCAGGGTTGAACTCGCTCCGCATTCTGATGGCTGACAACAGGACAGTTCTGACTTCGACTCCGACTCCGATTCCGATTCCATCTGGCTATTGATTTCCAAATTGAGAGCACACTCAGTCTATTTATTTCAATTATTCAGTTGCAGTGACAGACAGCTTCCACTTTAGTTAACGCTGTCAAGGCTGCGAATTTCAGCGAGTGCGGCAAGGACTTCGCCTAGTTGAATTCCTTTCACATTCATAACATACTCAATTAATAAATAGGGTTAAGGATTTGATGGGTAATATTGTGTGTATTCAAGGATAATATCGAAATATTTTACGTGAGAATTAATAATGAAATATTGAATAGGTTAATATGCAAATAATTTTTATTTAACTTTTACCTCCACTCTAAAAATATTTATTAAATTATTACAATTTTTATCAGAACATATTTTTTTAATAATTCGTATTTTTCTATATGTTAATAGTACTACATAAATATAAAAATATTCACATTTTGACTATATTCAGTTGATACATTGGTTCAACTAAATCAAACAGAATTTGTTTCAAATTTAAAAAGAAAAGACACAATGATTCTATCGAAATCACATTAAATTTATTTAAAATTTAAAAAGAAAATACAGCAAATTAATCTATCGAAATCACATTTATTTTTGTTTTTTATTTTGTAAATACATCATTAATCTACCGAATTTTTGCTGTTATTCTTTGATAAAAAAATGTCTCCATATATTAAAGAATGTTTATTTACCAAAAAAATCTGTAATAGATTTCTAAATTTATTATAAAATCTGTCGATTACAATTCATAATAAACAGTTTATTTTCGACACCTTTACTTTTATGTAATACTACTATTAAAACTGTTTATCTGCACTCAAATCAAGTTAAATATTCACTTTTAAATGCTAGTTATTTATGTAAGTAAATACATATGTTGCGATCAAAAAATTGCCTGCAAGCGCATTGCGAAATTCGATCGTTGGGTAAAAATAAGCAGATATTGTGTATTTTGGTGATTTTAGTAGATATCTGGCAAAGTGCTTGGCGCAGCACTTTACACACATTTTAAATGTTATAATGGAAATCAATTATGTAACAGTGCCGACACCGCGCTCTGCTTCCATTTGACAATTTTTATGTTATGTGACATCCATTAAAGTCGTGCCCGCTGACAATGACAACAACAAAAGCAACAACAACAAGAACAACTGCAGGCAATGCCAAAAACAATGCTCGTCGTATAGTGCGTGTCCCGGTCCTCTCTATTGTTAATGCTCCCCCCCTTCCTGCTCTTGACTCTATCTCTCTTTCTGTCTCTCAATCTGTCCTTGTCTTCATCAACGGCGTTGTCCTGGGCCTCGAAACGAGGCTGGCTGGCAGGCCGTGTCAGTCGGCGGAGTGTTGTGACAGTTTTGCAGGCGAATAATAAAAATAAAAATACAAATAATTCATTTTTCATGGTGGTACGTTATGCCCCGCTTCGATTTTTTTTCGTTTCTCTGTTTTATTTTTTTTTGCTTGCCCGAACTGGGTTTGGGTTTGATTTTGGATTGCCATTTTGGCGTGGCTATTTTGAAATTGATATATGCATAAACCGCAGTGACAGATGTTGCAATTAAAACGGCATAAAATGCGCGTCCCGTTCCACACTCACACACACGCAGCCCCTGACGCGGCTAATGGCTGAGAGGGCTGGCAGGCAGGCAGGACGACGACGATGACGAGGATGTGTGGCTGAGGATGAGGACGAGAATGAGGACGAGGACTCACCCTGCATCTGCATGACGTTTATGCGAGAATAGTGGCGCGAAAAGTGAACGCTGTCAGACGACAGAACGACAGCTCAATTGTCGAAAATAGGCTTAAGTGGCAGCCAACTGATTTGTAAGCCAGCGATCTACCCTTCTCTCTCTCTCTCTATGCTCCCTCTCGTCTCTCTCTCTCTTAGCTTGGAGTCGCTGTTGCTGGCTCAGAGGGTGGCCAAATGTGGCGACCGCAAATGGAAACGCCCCATGTGGTTGTGCCACACTCGCAATCGCAATCGCAAACGGAATCGCAATCGCGCTCGCATTTGTTGTTTGTCGCTCGTTGTTTTACTACTCGCTCTCCTTGTTCTTGTTGCTGTTGTACCGTCATGCTGACCCATTGATTGATTGCATTTGACTGCCCGCCGATTGCAGAAACAGCCAACGATACAAAAACTAAACACAAAAAAAAAGCTCGTAAAACGCGCCAACAGCGCAAATATTGCACTTAACACCCAGAGGGACACTTTTCGCTCCCTTTCGTTGCCTTTCGCCGTTCTTCGCTGCCAACTCCTCTCACTTCTGCCTCCTTTTCATTAAACTCGCAGGGTATTATTTTATAAAATAAAAAACATTTCATCTTGAGAATTTACAGGTGTTTTAAAAAATGTCAAGCAATGAATTTAAGTTACACAATCAATATAATGTCATTTTTGGGCCAACGAATGTAATATGCATACCATCCATAAATTAAGCGCTTATTTATTTACATACAGAATTCGAATACTTTGATTTGAAGTTAAATAAAAAACATACAGTAAATCAAAAAGGTGAAAAATATTTGAAATATTTGCAATATTTTTAGAATTGTTTTGGAGTTAGAATTAAAGCATTCTATTGTACCACTTCTGAGTTTACAGAATCTCTATCAACCGTAATATTCTTTGGATTGAGCAATCTTGATCGGGCTGAAGCATATACTGTTCTAACAGTAGAAATTTTATTTAACTGAAGTCTAAACATATTCTAATGTTAAACTAATTTCGATCGCAGGTTGCACTTGGATTTAAAGGGACCAAATTGAATTGCAGCTGCCCTGACTTAGTTGCTGTAGTCAAATAAATTTATTGCGTTATCCTTTAGTGAGTATATCGGAGTTGAGTAACTTTCTTTCATGGCATGCTGCTGCTTTGGTCATTTGTTGGCTTTAAGCTGTCCTTCCTCTACCATTTCCTCTTCCTCTGCGCCCCCTGGTGTCCTTCTAACTCTGCTTTTCCTCTCACCCCCCGCTCTGCAGGGGTGTTGCCTGTCCTCATATATCTTGGCGCAAGAACACGCCCAGACCTTATGGCACAATTCCATCATGTAAGGCACACTTTTTGCCGTTTTATAGGTTAATTCGCTTTTATTACATTATCATAAAAAGTAAACAAAAGCAACACTCGCTCACACACTCACTCTCACACACTCATCAACGTGTTTGACAACTTGGCTTGAGCTTCACCTCTTGGTCCAAACAGTGGACCTCACCAGACAGACAGCAAGAGACAGACCCACTGTCATGCTCCCGCTTCCCGTTTCCCCATTCGCTCCCCATCCATCTCCACCTCTGCGCACGACACTCGACACTCGTATTACTCGTAGTTCTCCCCGCGTGTGTCGCGCTATAAAAAGCAGCTCGTTAAATTATATTCCGTATATGTTTCTGTCTGTTTTAGAGCAGCTTCTACCGTTGAGTGCTGCATTTTTCAAATTTTATAAAAACTTGAGAGCCGAGAGACACTCCTAACTTTAGTTCCCATTCATTGCATTCATCGGTGAAGAAATGTTTATAGTTTTACGAACGGAAAATGGTGCTTTTAAAACCAGATCCTTTCAATCTTCGACTCTTCAATTTAATGAAAAACGTAAGCCAATAATACCTTTAGAAATTACGTTGTGGAAATTAAATCATTTTTCTAATGAAAACAAATAACTTACTAATATCTTCGCAAGCTTTTTTAAAAAATCCGCTCATTTTTAACTTACAAATATTTACAAGCATTTAGACAAAAATATTTAAAAATAATTTTTGAATTATTTTACTATCTTATGTTATTACTAAACATTTCAGTATACTTTTAATAATAAAATATGGTTGGCTTTATTTGTCACTTATTGATTTGTATCTTTAAAATAGAATAATACAGTCAAAAATAACAAAAGAATATATATTGTTGTTAAATTAATAAACATCTCAAAATAATGCCCAACTATGAAGTTTAGCTAATAAAAAACAATTTTTGAGAATACATATTTATTGAATTTCATATTATATACATATTTTACTTATTAAATATTAACATATAGATGGCAAGACTAATTATAAGTTTTTTGTAATTATAGTATCCTTACACGAAACAAGGGAGCCTAATTTGCATACAATAAAAAGGTGTATAAGGTGCCATTAAACAGGATATTATACTAAACCTTCTCCTGTCTTAAATGCGAGAAAGTTTTACGAGCTCCTGCTTTACCCTATGCCCTTATATTTTTAGGACATCTTCAGTTGAAGATAAAAGATAAGATGTAATAATTAGTACAGATGTTAAGTGTCATATAAAGGGTAAGTTAAAAAATAAAGTGCCAAACAGCCAGCGGCAATTTTCACTGAATTTATAATATGTTATATATATAGCATATATCTTATATTGAAAAGGGAAGAATTTTATTTCTTAGAAGCAGTCACAGTTTCCAAACTGATCTGAAAATCTATTTTAATATTGTGAGCTCTAAACAATATGATTAATGCTGCACAAGGTGTCATAAATTAGTCAAAATGTAATTGGAAAGAAAAGAATAGAAGAAACCATTATTAAATTATGTTTGTGGAAAATTTAGGGAAATGATTGAGTAAACAAGAGGAAAGTGTTGAACGGTTGCCCGTAAGTATTTCACATTTTTCTATTGTTGTAATCACTGTTTATCTGAGAATATAGGCCAACTTTTGGTTGTTGTTGTTGTCGCTGCTTTCTGTTACGTGTATTTTCAGGCTTGTTACGATCGTTTTGCGTTGAGTTGAATTCGGCATAAAGTCGGTCTGTCGGGGCAAAAAGTAAACAAACATGCGACTAACCAAACAAAACAAATGGGCGTTACCCAAAATCACTAGAGCACTACCCCTGCCACGGGAAACGTGAAGAGGGTAGCGCGAAGCGTGAAGAAAATAAGAAGTAATTAATGGTCGTATTTCCATTTCGTTTTTGCTTTCTTTTGTTTGGCTCAAATGGCATTATGGTACCTCTTGTACTAATAAAAGTCGCACCTGTCAATGCGAGACAATGGAGCGAGGGGAAGAACAAATGAAGAACAGCGGTGTGCAATGCAGTCTGTAGTAGAGGCAACGCGTCGCACACGAATCGAACGAAGCATTCTGATTGGCTGGCGCGGCGAAGCTACTAGCATATTTCCAGGCAACCGTTTGTTTGTTGTGCTTTGTTTCTCATTTGCTTAGGCGGAGAGAGCGCCGTGTGTGCGTTGGAACGATACCAACAACAACACCAACACCACCACCACCACGACCACCAGTAGTAGCAAGAGCAATGCAGAGAGGGCGTAGCCATTGCCACCGTCGTCGCACTTCCAGCCCAACACAAGCAGTGGGAGCACACTCATTCTAGTTGGAGATGTGTGTGCGAGTGTGTGTGTGTAAGTGAGTGTGAATGTGTGACGACTGGTTGATTGTAGTGTTTAGTGTTGTCTCGCTCGTGCCCTGCACTGTGTGCACGAGTGCAACGGAATGCGTGCTGCTGGCGAGTAGGCCAGAGCAGCGGCATTCGTATGAGCTCTCGTGCCGGTTGTGAGTAACCATCCGCAACCAGTTCGTGTTCGAACGTACATAGGTGAACATCTGGAGCGCGTTCAGTCGTCATCGACATTCGTCGTCGTCGTTGTCGCTGCCGTTGCCGTCGCCGTTGCTGACTTCGGTGACTCCGATTTTTCTACGCTTACGTTTTTGCCTTTTTCGATTGCGTGTGCATCTCTCCCAAAAAATCAACGTCAACGTCTACGTCTGCAACTGTATTCGTATTCGTATTTGTATTTGTAGCTTAAGCTGTCTGTGTGGCGATAAGCGTTGCAATTGTTATGGTTATGTTTATGTCGGTATTGTTGTTGTCGTTCTTGCTGTTCTCCTCCTCGTTGTCGTCGGCGTCGTCGTTGTTGTTGTCGTCGACGTCGCCGTCGCCGTCGTCGTTGACGTCGTTGTCGTTGTTGTCGTCTGTCGCTGCTGTTGCTGCTGCTACGCTCAATAATCCCAATGTTGATTCTGGTTTCTCGCTCGGTCGGTGATTGTGAACAGCGTCAGCGTCAACGTGAACGAGAACTGAGCTCGTGTTTAGAATTTTGTTTACGCGTGTTCCCCAACGGTCAAATTGTCACATAGCCGCCACAACCCCAACTTGCCACCTCGAATCCGAATCCAAATTCAAATTCAATTTCGATTCATTACGTTTAACTGTTAGAGAGGTGCAACCTCCGCTGAACGGACTGACAGCTTCTGCTGCTGCACTCCAATAAATAATTAATTAACAAAGCAACACAACACATAAAAGTTTCCATCACAATCACAAAGAAAGTGCGAACTTGATCAACTCAACTCTGCCAAATGGCCGCTTACACACAATTTGGATACGGCGGTTTCCCGTCGGCTTCGCAGGTGGGTTCCATTAACATTAGCATAACATATTTTAAGCAAGGGAAGGGAATATTTATTCAACTTAGTTGTTGATTTTTCAAGCTCGAAGACAATATTTTCCCTTCGCCACTTAAATAAATTATATTCAGCATTGTCTATCTAAGATGTTATTAAAAATTACTTTCAAATTACTACAAAAAATAATCTCATTTGAACATTATTTGGGTTACAAAGAAAAGCTTGCAAAAATAGTATTTACTTAAAGTCAGAAGCCAACAAAATTTACGACTAATAACTCAAAATAGCTAATTTCGCTCATATATGTATGCAAATTTTTGCTTAGAGAACATGTGTAAGTTAGAGAATTTAAATTTTTAATGTCCAGCAACTTTGCTTAATATACATATCAAACAACTCCAAAAATGTGAAATTTGTTATTCAGTTTTAAAGGTTGATTGATTTGATGTTTTACAAACTAGAAAAATGTTCCAACAGCTACTAATGACAGTTTTTGACACCGAAATCCAGTAGTAAGCATAGAGTAATTTAATTTATTAAAATAAATTACTTCCTTACAACATTTTTATGGGGCTTAAAGTACAGAACTTTTTGAGTAGTCAGTTAATTTGGTTTGTTGTTTTTAAAATAATTAAGAAAATATTACAGTTCGCAAGTAAAACTTTCTTTATTTTAAGAGTACGATAGTTGTTTAAATGATGAGTATAATGCAAAAGTTAACTTTTGTTTTTATTTATCTCAATCAAATAACTTTTTCGTTTAATCAGCACTGCTTGTGCAATAAGAACACTGTTGCCTACATCCCTGACACTGCTTGCCTAGACGCGAGCAAGTGCACAAGCAGTGCAGCTCCTCTATCGACTGCACTGCAACCTGCTGACACAATAAAATCATCAATTTGAATTTAACCTTTAACAGCAATCGCTGTTGTTTTGTTGTTGTTGTTGCTGTTGCTGCTCGTGCGTTTTATGAAAACGATTGCTGATTTCTGCGATGGGCGCCATTATGAAATGTTCGCTAATTGGAATCAAAAGAGATAACAAGAAACGGGGGGCATAAAGGCGAGAATTGAAGGAGTCGCGTTGAGAAAAATCAATAAAAATGCAATTGCAGCGATCGTAAATCATAAAATTATAACCGTAAAGTGACAGCTCAGAGCAAGCGCTGGGAATGCGATGCAGACTGCGACTCGGACTTGCGCTCACGAGTACGTGAGCAGGCTGATCAATGAAGCAGCAGCAGCTGGAGGAGGAGTAGGGGACAGGGGAGGAGCAGCAGCAGACTGTGCTGCGAGATGCTGCCACACCGATAGTGAAATCAGTGGCGGCTACCGGCGGAGGTCCAAGCGCTGACTTGACGACAGGCCCGGGCCAAAAGATCTGGGTCTCAGTCTCGGTCTCGGGGTCTCGGTCTCGATCTCAGTCTCGCTCTCGGTCTTTTGGCTTTTGGGTAGCTGCGATGTGATCTACTTTACATTGCACAGCATTCCCGTTTGGCGACTCGTGCCCCCTTTGGCTCATGTGGCGCTTGCAGCTTGCGCTATCAAGCTGGTTATCTGTGGCCAGTGGCGGAAGTGGCGGAGGCGAGGAAACGACCGCTGAAGTCAGTGGGAAAAGTCTGGTGCGAGGAGGGCGGAAGAGCAGGCGGAAGGTGAACGTGGCTGCCTTTTGGCCGCAGAGATGCAGAGTCGAGATTAGATCAATGCGCGCTCTGCGATTCAAAAGAAATTGGTAGTGCACACACATGGCCAAGAGTCGCGTTCGCAGTTGCAGTTGCAGTTGCAGTCGCAGTTGAAGACGCAGCAAGGCCGCAGCGATCTTATCAGCGCCTCCTCTGTCTGCTTGTCTGCCTGGGTTCGAGCTGAACCTGAAGCTGAAGCTGGAGCTTCACATGGCGCTTCCTTGGCTTAGCTTCTTCCTTTTGCACTCTCTCGAAGTCATGAATAATGCATGATTTCGCTTGACCGGCGGAATCTGTCATTCGCATAGAACTCCCTATATGGTGTCGCCTATCAGATCACTTGTCATAATTCTCATATTCTTGGCGACGACGACGACGCTGCTCCATGGGAACACGTCCAGTGGATTGGCTGAGCTCCTTGGCTGCCTCTTTTTTGTTGTTCTTTTGTTGCTCGACAACTTCCCTTCCCTTCGTTTCCCTCTCTTTTTGTGGAAATTCTCTTACATTTATTTATTTTTCACTAATTAAAAACAAAACATAAAATACAACAAAAACAACGAAAAATTGTAGAGGAGACAAAAAATTGCATCAATCATTTGTTGAAAATTTGATAAATGGTTTTGTCGTGTCGAGCATCGGCCTCGAATTTCGAATTTCTTATTCGATTTCTGAGTCATCTGCAAAGTCATCAAAAGTTCTATTCAATTGAGCTTGAAGTAAGCTCACTAGGTAGTCGCTTTAATCAATCACCAAAGCGATAGCGAAGTCATAAAATATTTAGAAAATGAATTAAAGCTTTAATTGTCAATGAGTTTTGTTGACTAACCCTGCTTAACTATTATGATTTGCGTTCTGAAATGAGCATATGCACTTGAGAAGAATAAACGAACTGCAGTTTTAAATTGTGAATTTTAAGTTCTCAATTGGTTGTAACTAATTTTTTTCAGCCTCTTAATCAAGTCCTAAAAAAAGAGTATAAAAAATGGTTAAATGGACATAGAAAACCTGAAGAATTGATCATGAATAGATCTTTTTTATTTACTCATATATTCACTTATTAAATTTAACTAAAAAAGGATTAGTAAAAATAATTGACTTCCAAAATTTAAATACTTTTCAAATTGGAAAGAAAACGATTTTCAAATGATCAAATTATTTGCTAGTTTATTTGCATTGTGACTCACTTTTTTAATTGATAAGTTAATAGATCACAAAAATATAAAATTGATGGAGCAAATAATCAATGGGATTACTGTTGGATCTTTGAAATATAAAATATGCATTACGTTTTATTTGACTACCACTTGAAATAGGCACAAGCATAACTTAGAAAGAGTTACGAGCTTGGAGAGTTATCGAAAATACATGAAATCAATCTTTAAAAGCGGCAGACATCCGTCTCATAAAGATCGATCTCTCTTCCTCAAATCGACATCAACTGCCGCTTGCCTAGAAATGAATGAATGAGCGAGTGTGTGAGCGAGTGTATTCGCGAGTGTATTCAGTTGAGCAACTTCAATGTTTGTGCAGAAAATTAAGCAACATGCGGTCAGACAGCGTTTTTGGGGTGCAGCAGCATCAATCGACAGATTATGTTAATGATTCGAGATAATTATGAGTTTGAGGAAAGACTTTAAACTCCTCGAACAGACTCGAACGTAGAGGCAGACGCAGACTTGGAGGCAGGCCTCCAACGGGAGCTGTAAACGAAAAGGAAAAATTGTTGCACGAGGCGTGCAGAAATGACCTTTGGGGCTAGTCGACATCGACGTCGACATCGAAGTCGAGGTCTTCGGCGACGGCATTCGATCAATTTGTAGCTGTCTATCAGCAAAGTATTCAACTTAATTATAGGTTTATCGATATTTTCGCGAAAAGGCAGCCGTCGCAGCACTCTGAAATTAAAGCGAACATCCAGACGGACGGCTGGAGTTTCGACTCGTTTCGCAGATTGTCCCGCGGCAATTTTCAGAAGCATTCGATTGCATGTTCTTGGCTCGACGACGAATCCGAAGATGCCGCCGTTACTGCCGCTGCTGCAAGCGTTCGCCTGCCACACCCTCGTTTGATTTCAGGCATCTTGGCGGCCCCAAATGCAACTCAAGGGGGCGACTGCGTCTCAAACTTGGGGCTTGGTCTCGCCGCACTTTGCATATTAATTGACGTGGTCGCGGCGCATGCTATTGGCAACAGACCCGGACCCAAAAGATGGAGGACATCAACTAAAATTTCACTTGGTCGTTAGCTGTGGGTTCGACTGCTTGCTGCTCTTGAAATCGATTCCGTTGGGGGTAATTGATGTAGCCGACTTCGTTGTCGGAGCTGTTACAGCGAATTCGTCAGTCAGTCAAGCGCACGGGGGGAGCGAGCCATCGATGCTCGCCAATATGGCGGAGAGCGATTAATCGGTGCAAGGATTATGGGGACAAGCGGCTTCTGTACTCCATTTGCCGCTGCGGGCGCTGATTGTGTGTTAACACCATATTCGCTTACATGTTATCGTGCCATCGTGTAATGGCCACTCTGTCGTCGGGCTATACTGTGTAAACAACGGCCTGAAAAGCGGGTTAATCAACTGCTTAGCCACTTAAATACACACTTGCCTAAATCTCTGTTGTTTGTTGAGCTAACTGCATGAAATTTGCTCAAGAGCTGTCCAAGTGCATAAGTTCTTTAAATTCATTTCTTATATTTAAAAACCCTTCATTCTTCTCTGTAAATTGTCATTGTATCTATACCAATAATTGGTCTTCTTAATCAACATTCTATTTCCAACATTTTATGCCTTAATCAGGTAATTTGTTAACTTCCATTACCAACTATTATTTGACTAACTACAAGGTATCTATCTGTCGACCACTCCCCACTCCAATGCTCTCTTCTGCTGGCTACTGCGCTTACTTGGGCTGGGAGGCGGAGTAAATGCCACATTTCCGACAGGGATGTGCTTACATTACTCTACATGGCGGCGATCATCAGCCTTATATCAATATTTATGAACTCGCGACAGTGGATCTGGTTCATTCACATAGCGCCAGTTGGCTTAAGCCAGTTTTCGAGCTACCATAAGCTGCATTGATTGCGCCTTTCGCAGAACACTCTGCACAATGCCAACTGGGCCGAGATGCCAGCAAAAATAACTGGAAAATTATTAGAGAATCCAAATGGAGTTGTTGTTGCTTAGCTCGGAAATATGAGGAAGTCAATTGCAAACACATAAATTATGAAAGTAGAAGAGTCATAAATACATAAATCTTCAGCAGTTTTACTTCAAAGATCAGGAAGTGATTTATAAAGACATAAATTATGGAGCAGTATGAAAAGAATGAAGGAAAAACAAAATATAAAAATAATAAAAAAGCTCAAGGAAGCAGTAAAATTATAAAAATTATAAGATTCAACAAGTAAAATAAATATTTGTATTTCCAATAAAAAAGCTTTCTAAATTTTATTGAATGATTTATTGGGCATTATTTGCTGAACTACTGAACTACTTGACTTCGATTTGTATCTGCGAGAAACTCGTGCTATCACACTTCCAACAAGTATTTGAACAAGTTTTAAGTAGTTTTTGGGGACAGCAGCGAACGGGGCGATGATTGTCTACCGAAATGATATATGGTTTGTTAAGCTAGTTGTAAGGGTTATCAACTATTTCGTATCTCTGTCTCTCTCTTGCTGGCGAGGCACTTCAGCGCCTTGAAGAGCGATCGAGCTTATCACGATGAAATTTCCATTTGTCTGTGTTTGTTTGTGAATTCAATTTAAATCGAGTTCGAATCGTCTTGAAGCGACGTGCATTGAATTGAATTGAATTGTCGATAAACATTAATTAATTATGTAAAGCACGCGGCGGGGGGAGTGTGGAGGAGGGGCGAGGGAGCAGAGTGGAGTGTTTAATTAGTTTATCAGTTCGGTCTTCTCGGCTCGCGAGGGTGACAAATTCTCCACATTAAAGCGACTCGTCGCCGGCTTCTGAATGATGTGCAGATAAAGCTCGATTTTCACTCAAATCTTTTATGTCTTTTCTTCGTTTCGTTCTTGTTTTTTTTTTTGCAGCTTCTGCCGCCGAATGCGACGCAGACACCTGAGGAAGTGAATGCAGCTTCATTGGTGATGACAAACGTGCCCGCCTTGAGCCCCACGGGTGGCGTCGACTGCCAGCAGCAACAGCAACAGCCCCAGCCAGGCGGGGGCAACGGGACGGGCGGCGGGGCAGCGTCGGGTGCTGCGCCAGCGCCTGGCGATGCCTCCACAGGCGCCTTGAGTCCCGACGCCCTTTCGCAGAACTCGAACGCCGCCGCCGCCGCTGCCGCCGTCGCTACAGGATCCGTGGTGGATGCGCTGCCTGGCACTGGAGCTGGCTCCCTGGACAGCAGCGCTGTGGGCACGACGCCTACGACGGGCAGCTCCTGCTGCGAGAACGGTCGCCCCATCATGACTGACCCCGTGTCGGGGCAGACGGTGTGCTCCTGTCAATACGATACGGCGCGTCTGGCGCTCTCCAGCTACTCGCGGCTGCCGGCGGCCAGCGTTGGGGTCTATGGCTCGCCATATCCGTCGACGGATCAGAATCCCTACCAGAGCATTGGCGTCGACAGCTCCGCCTTCTACTCGCCGCTGGTAAGTGAAAGCCAAGACGACGACGACGTCGATGGCTAAATGGATTATCGCCAACATATGACTTTAATTGTGTAGCCAGAGAGTTGGAGAGTGAAGAGAGTATGGAGAGAGCGAGGGCTTGTCACTGTATTGGGGTAAATCGAATTATCATTATGGCTGACTGAAGCTCAGTCAAACCTCATTTAGTCGACAGTCGACGGTCGACGGTCGACAGTCTCCTGCACTACTTCACCCCCCTCTTCCCCCAACTCTATGGCCATTGTGATATTCGATACTTTGCACAACGAAAGGCAAAATCATTGGCAACAAAACATATTGCCCCATGGCCTCAATTACACTCCCAGATGAAGCTTCGCTTCCCATTCTCATTCGCCTTGTCTTTGTATTTGTGCAGCGGCTAATCGAGCTTATGCTTGCATGTGTGTACGCCTGTGTGTGTGTGTGTGTGCCCTTTGTATTTTCTAAGTGACCACAGAAATGTACACGTTCAACATGCACACAGTTTTCAATGACACACTAGCTGCCCATGCTCAAGCTCAAGCTCAACTCAAGCTCAACGCAACTCAAAGCAACTCAACGCAACTCAACTCAACTCAACACAACTCAACTTCAACTCCACGCAGCGGAAGGGGGTGCGAAAGGGAGAGAAGAAGACGCTCTAAAGGTAGCTGAGACAAACAACAAGGAAGAGCAGCTAGCAAATATTTACGCTTTGCACAGCGCACAACAAGCATCCAATTAATAGGCCAATCAGTTAGTCGATGTGTCTAAATAGTGCATATTTTACTGTACTTACTTGTGCTGCGCTCTCTACACGAAAATATTGTCCAAACACAAGTCAACTTCATTTACATAACTTGCACTAAAGCAATTGAACAGTCTAAAGAGATGAAAGCAAACATATTGATCGTTTCAAGTTATAGTTTAATAAAATTTCGAAGAACTTTTAATTATTTTAGTATTTCAAAATTGTAGTCAATTATTCTATTTTTTTAAGATCAAACGAAATAATTAAATGCTGAGACATAAACATATTTTTTAACAACATATTTGATTAGTCATATTTTCAAAGAGTCAAAAATGCGCATAAACAATAAAAGATTCCAAATATTAAATCTGATCAATGGAGGATTGTATTCAAGATTAATTAAATTTTGTATAAGATTTATTTGTTTTTTATGGAGTGTTACTAAACATTTTTTTTAAACAAAATATGAATAGATTCCATAGTAATTTTAGAACAGTGCTATATATTGTAGATTCCTTAGTTTCATATTTTGATTGATGGCAATTTTGAAATTGAAGTTCGCAAGCTGATCAATTGTCTACTCTATTACTGCAGGGCTCAATTTGGAGATATATCTTCCAAAATTTCATGGCTAAAACTTTCCCACTCTTACTCTCAGGTTTTGTCAGTTAAATGAAACAAATCGCAACTGTCTAGACAGTTTGTTGGGTTTACCTGAGAACCCAAGAGTAATCGCTATACTTTTACTTTCGTGCGGTTAAATCGAGTCATGATATATAGAGAGGTCTGCAGTCATTAGTAAGCTCAATCTCGAAATGATTTAAATGATTTATTTGCCATGATTCACACATTATAAACAAGGTTAAATATAGTATGCATAATAAAAGAGAGAAACAAAATGTGCATATCGTATACAGCTGTCTTTTAGTGTCAGAATGTGATTTTTATGAAAATCAAATGATATTAATCTTATGAATAATCGTAATGCTTAGATCGTATAGCAGTAATTTATTTAATGGCCCAGCAAATCGCTTTAATCGTCAGCATTCCGGCAAAAGCAAAAGCAAATAACCAAAGATATTATTTTTATGATCTAATTGATTAATTATCATAGGAGCCGCCAAGTAGATTTGCAGTTCAGATTGCAGACACTTGCGCTGACAGTTACAATATGATATAGCACTCAAATCGCATATAAAGTATACGCAGCATAGACTCTCGCTATTGTGATTGCTTTATGTGTAGAGTGAAGGAATCTTTGAAATGCCGAAAAAGGGCGGCGGAGACTTGAGTTGGGAAAGGCGACAGCAGCCACCAATGTGTCATGTTTAATTGTTATTTACAAGAACAGGAAATTCAAAGTGAGCGCGTCTCCCTCGCTCCCGTTCTCTCGCTTCTTCTGCTCTTCTCATTCTTATCCGACGCTTCTTTTAATTAAGAAAATATCGTGTGCTGCAACCCCGCGTGTTTCCCTTTCGCACATTCGTCTTGATAAGATGCCGTTTGCTGTTCATTTTTTTGTTTTTTCTTTATTTTTTTTTTGGGACTTGTCGCCGTTACAGTGCACAGTGGGTGCGACCCAATTCTCCACAGCGAGAGAGGGAGAGTGTTAAAGTTCGTAACTGAGTCGAGATACCCTGACATTTTGATTGCCGTGTGCACCTGGTCCAATCTCGTAAATCAGAGTTCGTGTTCGGGTAGCTGGGCTTTTGTTGTTGTTGGCGGTGGTTGTTGATATTTTTGAGGAGCATGTAGATAGCGCAGTGCGATAGCATATCCGATGATACGACCTGTTTCCTTTACCACCGCTTGCCGATCGCCAAATGGCATTTTGATAAATATATTTGTCACTTCTAAGCGGCGGCGGCAGCAGCGGCAGCAAAATAAAAATAATAATAAGCGTAAGGCAAAAGTTAAAAAATTAATAAACAATGCCATACATGATGTTAAGCAATTAAAAATGTTAATGCCGTTTCATAAATCAAAGCCTCACAAAGGCACAAAAGTCTCTCCAGCAAATGGCCAACCAGATTGGGCGCTAGACTTCCTCTCTCCCCTCTCCCCGCTCGCGCGCTCTCTCTCTCTCTCTCTCTCTCTCTCTATCTCACCGTCCCCAATAGTGCGGCGATCTCGTCTGGCCAATAGATGTCGCTCATAAATCCGCCTGTCGTTTTCGTCTCGGGGGGCATAAATCGCGGCGAACCCGCAAAAGCAACTAAGGTCAGCGCAGAGACGGCGGCCATCCATTCGTTCATTCGTTCATTCGTTTGTTCGTTCGATATTCAAATAAAATTAAGAGTGTGGAGCCACCATCACAATCTATACATCGCAAACAATAATCGACCGATTCCTCCCAGCTTATTCAATTTTTTTCGGTGATTTTTTTTTGGAAATGTTGTTAGTCTAAATTATGTTTTTGGATACACATCATAGTATTCAGTGCGGTGCGGTGCGGGGCGGCAGCGTAAAATATGGTCTGCGTCAGCATTTGCTTGTCTCATGGCGAAATATGTTGCCAAATTATAAATTCCATGTTAACAAAATCGTCAACTGTGGGAAAAATCATTTTGTTTAGTTTAGGCGCCTAACGCCTGCGACTCTAAAGGCCACAAACTCGAAGCAGAATTTTATAATTTTTGGATTTTTATTTTGTAATTTACGACTTTGTAGTCATAGATTTATACGGCATCTGAAGATGCCACACGAATGCTTAATTAATTTGTATTTTTATTTATTTTTTTTTGCTTGCTGAAATCTATTTTTTGTCTCTTTACAGAGCAATCCGTATGGCTTGAAGGACTCGGCAGCCGGCACCGAGATGGGCGCCTGGACATCGGCTGGACTGCAGCCCACCACTGGCTATTATTCGTACGATCCGATGTCGGCCTATGGGTTAGTAGCGTTATGCATTCAATTATTATTTGGCTAATAATTGCGCGAAATTGCTGCTTAACTGATTGACGCAAATAATTGCGTTGTGTGTGAAGATGCGCGGCGGCAAATCAAAAGCAATTGTGCGCCCATAATTAATTGTAAAATATTTGCGAGTACTTAAAATTGATTTGAATTTAATTGCCGTCGCCTGAGTTCCACTGTGACAGCGACGGCGACGGTGACACTGGCGACGACTGCGCTCGCTAAGGACAGTGTGCGAGAGGGATGGCGTTAGTGGGACTAGGAATGGGAATAGGAATGTGAAGAGTGGGCGATAATAATATTTGAATTGTGGAAATTGCTGGAGCGCGCGAAATTATTTATTTATGATTGCGGCGAAAATAATCGCAGTTAATTGCACGCCAGAGTGCGCTCCGGCTAAATGCATATAAAATACACATTATTGCGTACACACAATCCACATATAGTCCACACACGCACACAACAACAGCAGCAGCAGCAACAGAATTGACACGGATACACGGCGCAGCGCGGACAGTCGTCGGACATGCAACTGCAACTGCAACTGCAATTGCCGTCGCGACGGTTGCGGCTTCCCCGTTGGATGATGTTTTCTGTTGTTGTTGTTGTTGTATATGGTTGGGGCGACGGCTGAGTTTGCGTGCAGAAAGCCCATGAAATCGAGCTTGCTGCGGTACAGTAAAAGCAACAGCAACAGCAACGGCAGCAACAACACGACAGTGTCAGCGACTGCAAACTGCAACTGGGAGTGCGAATGCAGCAGCTGGGAGTGGGACTGGGACAATGCAACAGAGTGCTACTAGAGCGAATGAAGTAGGGCGAAAGTGGGAAGGTGTGAGTAAATGAACGCCATGTTGGCCGCCATATTGAGCGAGAGAGCGACAAGCGACGACTGAGCGACAAACGTTGACAGGCATTTAAAAGAAGAACGAACGCTTTGCGCTTTTGTTTTTTCTGCATTGTTGCCAGCTGGGCGAGAGTGGGAGAGAGAGTGTGTAAGTGACTGTGCGACATCGACTCTGTGTAGTGTGGTGTGTGTATGTGTGTGTGTGTGTGTGTGTGTGTGTGTGGGAGTGTGGTGGGTTGAGTTGGGCTGTGTTGTGTTCTGCACTGGGGTGAGGTGGACAGTTGACAATTGCGCCTGTCTGGCTGTCTCGCTGCCTCGCTGTCTCACTGTCTGCTGTTTGCATCAACTGGAGCCAATGTCATTTGGCGTGCTTGGCATTATTTGTTTAAAATGTGTTCGACGCTGTAAATTGCTAGTCAGAGATAATAACAACAGCCGTACACTGTATAATTATAATTGTTGGCTAAATCTAAGTTGCATGTTCGCTCATATGCCATATTAATGCAAACATGCATGTCCTACAAAATAACATACATATGTATGTATATAGACATATGCATAGACTTGATAGACTATAACTTAAAATCGGTTTTAGCTCAGTTTCCGCTGCAATAGTTATTGTTTTTGTGTGAACAAGAATTCGATTTGTTAACAAGATTATGTTGCACACACACAATTTACATGCTTCCACAAATAGAATGCGTGGCAATTAGTTGCAAATGAAATGTTGTACTCGTCAAATGGTAAAACATTAGAGAACAAAAGCGCACTAAACACAGGTCGCATCGCAGCCGCCAAACCTAACAGTGGACAGACGGACTGGGGGTACGACGGATGTAGCAACCACATTTCCACTGGTTCCGGTCAGCTTAACAGCCCAACACACACACACACACACACAATAATCATATGGCGGTTGCGGCGTCAGCCTTCAGTTTTATTATCGCCGTTGACGTGCACCAAATTACTGGAATCATAACATTTGTTTTTACCTTCGTAAGATGCTTAAGCAAATTGCCAACTGCAAAACTGCAGCCAACAAAACACGAAAGTGCAGCCAACAAAACTGTGCAGCTCTAAGAGCTTGAAAGAAAACTTTGGGGTTGCAGCACTGCAGCCCAATCTTAATTACACTTGCAGACAAACTTATGCCACGGAGAGATGCAAGTTTACGACTACTTAAGCCTTGTACATGGCCAACAAAATGCACAAAACTTTGCTTCCCTTGGCAGCGCTTTTGTAAATAGCCGTTTATTCTATGGCGCACAAAAAAATGAATTACTCTGAAAGAGTAAACCAAATCGATGACATAAACAGCGAGCTATAGATACGTATATCTTATATGTTAAGCAACTTTTGTGTACGAATCTTTGTTTAAATTTTTTTCTGTTATTTCACACAACTGTCACTGGTTTGGTTTCGTTCAACAAATCAACGCTTGTGAGCTGTTGTTAATAATATATCAGCTATATACTTGAGACAACAAGAATGATGCTATTTCAGTTTGGTTATAATAAAAACAAACAACAGATTTATGGCATTATTAAAATTATTCATAAATAAAACCACGTTAGCAACTAAGCATTATTTTAATGAGAATGTTTTCGACTGTCATTAAAATCGAAAATAGGTTCTATGACGCTTCAACAATTTTAGACAAAATTATTGAGAATGCCAAAAAAAAAAAAAATTAAATAAATTTTAAGTAATTTATGTTTCTTTTTAAATAAAATAAATTTAAGGAGCTTTTTTTTCATAAATTGATTTTTTTCTATGAACATAAATTATTTATCTCTTTAGCAAAAGTGCAAAATATTAACTAACCTCTTGTCAAATTAAAATACCCAACTAATTTTTGAATACTTGATAAAGTTACAAAAAGTCAGAATACATCTCAAGTTGAAGCAATTCTTTAACGAACAATTGTATTAGTCTATTAAATTTTCATCCACTGCACACAAATACAATTTAAATTGGTGCATTTAAGTTTAAGGACGTAAGTTCAAAAATGAATTCAATCAATGGCAAATGGATAATGTTGTCGCGTTCTTTCAAAAACTTGCTACCAATCGATGGTGATAATCGGGGCTTGCAGTCTCCAGACTGCCCTCAGAGAAAACAGAACGTAGAATGGGTTAGACTTGAAGTTTTTTGTGAGTGCGCAACGTCCTTGTGCCAGACAATAATGGTAAAAACTCAAACATCAACTTCAACGCTGCATAAAAATCAGCAGCCTGCTAGATATAGGGAGAGAGAGCATAAAAAATGGGGCAGGACAACGGAAGCAATAGCAACGAGTCGACAACTCCGGAGGCAGAGGCAACAACACAGTTTCGTTCTTTATCTTGTTGTAAAATTCACCGCACAAACTGTTGATTCTGCGGCACCATAAAAATCCCATGAAAAATTAAAAAAAACAGAGACTACGCCACAAAAAAAAAAAAAAAAAAAAAAAAAAAGAAAGCAAGGGATGCTGGGGCAACAACAAAAAAAAGGGGGAAAATACAAGGCAACTAGGAAAAGCAGGAAAGTGAAATGTGCGACGAGCTGCCGTTGCTGCTGCTGTGGCTGTTGCACAGATGAGTTGCAACGGGAACTACGCATGGGTTGGGGAGCTTAATTTAGCTAGTAGAACTTTGCTGCAGCCACGGGAGGGAGTTGGGCGGTGGGACAAAGGGATAAAAATGCAAACGCAATAACGCCTGCAAGCGACTAGGACGCAGCCTCCTGCCCAAAAAAAAACAAACAAGTGACCAAGCGCTTATGGCGTTGTCGTGCTCGTTATTGTTGCTGTTGCGCTGTTTCACAACTATGTTTTACAATATTTTGACGTTGTTCTACACTGTGGAGTGGGAGTGTGTGCCAACGTTGGGCGGTAGGTGGCGCCAGCTGCCTGCTTTAATGAATTCTCAGCAGCACAAGCTGCTGCAGTCGAATTAGCACAAACGCCTCGTCCTTCCGTCTGTCTGTCTGTTTGTCTGTCCGAATGTTTAAAGCGTTGTAGCTTGAAGAGTTTGCGCGCTGCAGCTGCCAACTTTACTGACAGATATGGAATATGATTAAAACTCAACTACGCCTATTGTCTACCTAGTTAGTCTATCAATTGCAATAAATGAGATTATCCTTTTGTCTTCCTTTTGCAGCTACGGCGCCAGCTATGACTTGGCTGCCCGCCGCAAGAACGCCACGCGTGAGTCGACGGCCACGTTGAAGGCGTGGCTCAACGAGCACAAGAAGAATCCCTATCCCACCAAGGGCGAGAAGATAATGTTGGCCATCATCACGAAGATGACACTGACCCAGGTCTCCACGTGGTTTGCGAACGCACGCCGCCGCCTCAAGAAGGAGAACAAGATGACGTGGGAGCCAAAGAATCGCACCGATGACGACGACGATGCCCTGGTCTCCGACGACGAGAAGGAGAAGGACGACCTCGAGTCCAGCAAGGACGGCAGCCTGGTCAAAGGTAGTGCAAAACATTCTCAACTTTTCTTGTGGGGGTATATAGCCAGCCTTTGTTATGTATTCTAAAGCAGATGTGGCCAAGGAGGAGGAGGAGCTCATCGACGAGGACCAAAAGAACGTTGTGGGCCAGGCGAACATTCTGCGAGCCGGCTTCGGTTATCCAACCGCTGGCTACCATGGCGGTGCGGGCAGCGGTCATCCGGCAGCCTATCATCCCTACCATCATCACGCCCATCATCCGCCGCCGCATCATCAGCATCCTGCTTACTACCATCAGCCGCAACAGGCTGCGTTGCCGTCGCCCTTTCATGGCGGCGAGATGAGTGCGAAGCTTGGCAACAGCAGTGGGGGCAACAGTGAGCAACAGGGCAACGAGCCAAAAAACCAGCTAGGCCGGGACTGTGGTGTGCCGATTCCAGCTACGAAGCCCAAAATCTGGAGCTTGGCCGACACAGTTGCCTGCAAGACGCCGCCGCCGGCCTGCATGGCCCAAGGGCAACTGATGCCGTCGCACCAGCACCAGCAGCAGCAACAGTTGCTGATGCAACAGCAGCAGCAGCAACAGCAGCGAGCACATCTGCAGCCACAGTCCCAACAGGAGAGCCTCAACATGCACCATCAGCAACAGCAGCAGCAGCAGGAGCAACAGCAGCAGCCGCTGTTCAATGGGGCGCCCTATGTGAGGGCGCATACCACAGCTTACGGGGGTTTTCTAGGGGCTACGACACAGCAGCTCCATACTACGAGCAGTCCGAGCAGTGGCAGCTACAACAGCACTCAGCAGCAGCAGCAGCAGCCAATGAGCAACATGAACAGCAACAACAACAACAGCAGCAGCAGCAGCAGCAGCAACAGTTCCAACGGCACGCATACGCCTACCATGCCTATTACGGCGGTAAACCCGCCGTCAAATCATCCGCTGGGCTTGGGCTTGTTGCAGGGATTGCAAGCGCCAGCAGCTCGTCAGCATCAGCAGCAGCTGCAGCAGCTGTCTCAGTCAACAGCGAGTCAACAGCGGGCGATGGCGATGGGGTTTCCCGAAGCCCAACCCGATACTCCACCCCAAACTCCGCCGAATATGAAGGTCTTGAACGGAGCTTTGAGTCTGCTGCCTACCGCTTCTCAAATCCCTACGACCGCTACCTGTCGCAGCAGTAATCATCAGTACGTGAATCCCCCCGCCGGAGGGTGCAACTATCCAATGAACTTCTCGACGCGCCTCAGCGAGTACGATTATCCGGCGCACTTGAATCGGGACGATTACAGCAGCTCCAGCAGCACCAGCAGCTCCTCCTCACCGCATCTCCAGCAGCAGCAGCAGCAGCAGCGCGGTGAGCACCACTTCAAGCCACTCTTCAAGAGGTAAGCAACTGTCATCACTAGCGAACTCGTGACACTTATCGATCTATCGATATTCTGCAGCCTGACGCCCGTGTAAACCAAACAGCAGCCTCAAAAATGTACTAGCTATGTTTCTGTACATAATTCACTTTAGGTAAATTAAGCAAACAATGCATTTATCTATTTATATATACGAATCTGCTTCACTCCTTAGATTACCACTTTTTCGGGCTCGTGCAACAACGCAATGGATTGTGTAATATCTAATTCTTAGTGCATACCACATTGGTATTGCATGTACCATACAAACATAACTTTATACTAAATACTAATCCTAATTATTTGCATAACTCTCCTTAATAAATTAAAAATACATGAAATACACCGTGCATTGTCTTAATACCTTTAGACACTAGAGAAGTAGCCATTAAGTCAGCTTCTTTTGTAAACAGGCACACACATCTAAACACTAGACTTAAGGTTATAAACTGTGATAAAATTTTACATTGTTTAACAGAATTCAAATAAAACATACACACATTACACATTGTCTCTATAAATGCATAATCTAACAACTAATTTAAATTCGTTCAATATAAATAAATCTTTGTAATCCTAAAGAAAAACACAAACTACAGCTTTATTTCTTATTTGTTGGGCTCGCTTTTTTCCAGGTGGGAATAATTGCGATTGTTTCGCTTATGGGCAGCTTTCAGCTACTTATTTGGAAATACGTTTTTTCACAAGGTACAACAGGTTGAGGCGTCTTACAAATGCCAAAGGAATTACAAAACTGAGTGCTGAACTTATAATAATTATGGAAAGAAAGCTCTGCTATTTTATTGAATTATATTTCTGGGTTTTACACATTTTCAGTTCCGAATGAAGTATTTAGGATATGTTTTTGAAGAAATATCAATCGATACTTGAGCAACCTCTTTAAGATAGTCGGAAAATAAATCTGCACATAAAGCTGTGATTTTGTAGAAAATCATATTGAGAAAATATATTTAATACAATTTTATAAAAGGTAAGTTTAGAATTCCTTTTTATTTTGTATAAAATATATTGCTAAACGTCTTCAAATTGTCTAAAGTTAAACACAAACATTCCGAGGGAAACAATGAATTATAGTCTCCGATCTGTCAGCGCTCATATTCGAAAATAATTATACCCATCGCATTGCTGTGTTTATGTCTATTTGATAGATCCGCAGTCGATTTTATAGCTACAAGGTATTAAAATGGTAATAGCAATATCAGTGTTATTTAATTGGTGAATAACCAAAAACGATTTTCACGTTAATTTTCCATTTAAATTCCCAAAATGGAAATGCTCGTTTTGTGCTTTAAAGCGCTGTGCGGTGCAAATAATAGTTTCCCCCCTCTCTCTCGCGCCTCTGGCTCTTACTGTTTTTTATTTAAATCAGCGCTAATTACCTCTCCAACAATACCTGCTGCGTTTTTTCATTCTGCACACAAATGGAAATTAACATAAATTACATATTATAATTCATGGCAAGCATGTACTTGTACTGGATTGTCATCTGTGGCAAACTGAAAACTGAAAACATCAAACGGGGGCATGCGGAAAACATGGGTAACAACGAGAGGAAAATGCCACGAAAATATTTTATTATTATAATTTTTGTATTTTGAACAAAAAAAAAACGTAATTACTATTTAAGTTATCGGTCACCACACGATATCAAAATAACAGGGGGAGGAATTTGTGGTTGGTTATTAAATAGGAAGAGCCCGATTATTCAATTTTAATATTATGAATTTGAGTAAAACACTTAATTGGCAGTCAAGGCATAAAACAAAGAGCTCATTGAGCTACAGAAATAATAATCGTAACAGTTTTTGGGTAGAGTTTATGAAAAGAAAGTATGATATTTTTGAGAAATACTTTTAATTGTTGTTCAGTTACTTTAGTAGAATTTATTATATTTGATTGTATATTTAATTTATTATAAATAATTAAATAGACTCTGTGTATGTAGTCAGTTATTTTTGTAATTAAAGAAAGAATCTTAAGTAGCATTAAGTATATAAAGTTAATAAAATAGAAGCTTTTAATAATTAATAGCAACATAGTTTATAGGTTTGCAAATAAATAAAATATATTTCAGTTTATTTACAATTTTTTTCTTAAAACCTTGAGCTCAATTATCAAATTTAGGTAAATTATAATTTTAAGCTAAGATTTATTAGTTCCGAAAAGTAGACAATCGTTTAATTGCATTCAAGTCACCGTTTTCACACGTTAGCGGAAATTTGTAGTAGCTGTTAAGTTAGGAGCACAAATATTTATAGAATTTGTAGAGGAAAACCTTTAAGCTCCGGAGATGGAGACGAACACTGCGACCTGGTTTGGGCCCACATCAACAGACAAATTACGCGACAGAGAAAACGTTTCTGTCAAAGTCACAGCTAAAGCGGCGAGGCGAAGTGGCAGCCACTGTCTCTGACTCTGTGTTGAGTGTGTTGTGTGTGTGTGTGTGTGTGTATGTGTGTGTGTAAGGGGGGAGAGGTGGCTTGTTGTTTTGCGGGGGGGAAACAATTTGTAACGACTATCGGCGTTTGATAAATTAACATTCAGCAGTTCCTCGATTATGCAACAAATTGTCAATTCAATTGAAATTGACAGCGCGCTGAAGCTGAACTCTGAGTCGAATTAGTCGCCGATGACGACGACGACGACGACAACGATGACGATGACGCTGCCAATGTCGATTGCGTTGACGACGACGATGACGACGAGGCCGCTTGTAAGTGCAAGAGATTAATTTGGTTTTAGTTTTTAGTTTGGTTTGACACACTTTACATGAATGGAAGCCAGCTCCACTTGCCAGCGGAGTTATTCAGGTAACAAATTTCTTAAATGTTTCTGCAGCTTTAATCCTCGCAGTCAAAGTCGAAGTCAAAGTTGGAGCAGCGGGGGACTTGGTTTAGTTCCGTTCCCATGGCAGTTCCCATGGCATAGTGCAGTCGCAGTGCTGCCTTTTGGCTTTACGAGTTGTTTAACAATGCTAAACGACTTGCAGTGGGCATAAAATTTCCCATTACAAATGCGGCCAATCAGTAAGCCGGGTAAATTAATCGCATCACATGCCATCGTCATCGCCATCGTCATCGTTCAAGTGGCCAACGTGGCCAAGTGGCCAAGTAGAGATCCTTCACTGCGTTTGTGTAGCGATCTCATTTATGGGCCATAAACCATAGAAGCTGACTTTGCAGCGCCGCACAGTTGTCTTCGCTCTGCCGTTGCAGTTGTCCCTGCCACAGCACGAGTTGTGGTGCAGCCAGAGGAGTGGAGAGTGGGGAGAGGCATTGTTCGGTGTGATCGTTCGCTTGGGTTGTCTACTACTTTGCTTGGCTGGTCACCAGCAGCGAGGATATACGACAGTTAACTTATCTTGCATCCACTTAACGTCTCGCGGCAATAAATCAATCCAATGGTCAAAATCTCGTTGGCAGCCAGAAGGCGAATTAATCACTTTGAAAATTGTTACCCATTTGGAAACTTGTCGCATTAACTTCCCAGCTGCATGCAACTCGTTCTCCAAATACGCTATATCTATTCCCCTTCCTCTCTCTCGCTGTCTCTTCTCTATTTACTGTGACTGTTTTTTTTTGGAGGGGAAACCAGTTCGCGATCTCTGGACGATCGTGTGTGGGCAATCCTTCAACATCATGTGAAAATGCATATAATTTATGATTGTCATGATTGAACTTTATGACATTATTCTAAAATGAACAACAGACTTTCTTTTCCACCTCTACCGCTCTCTCTCTCTCTCTCTCTCTCTCTCTCTCACTCTCTACTGATTCTCTCGCTGTCTTCTCTTTTCTTTTTTCGTCTCCAACTAAATCTTGATATTTCTTTCTTGACATTTATATGTTCGTTTAATTCGTTGCACTCACTAATTTCAATATTTACTCAATGCTTGCTGTTCCCACTAGCTTTTTACATCCCACCCATGGGGGTTGTATTTCCCAATTGATTTTCACGATCCAACCTGTGCTCCAATTAACTTTTTATGCAGAGCTCGTAAAAAGGTTTCGCTGTGATTGAATATCAATTTGGTTTTCAATAAACTGGCTTCAATTACCACCACGAGGGGCTGCATTTATTGCATACCATGTAAAGCTTTAGGATAGAGCACTATATTTGCAAATTGGTAGTAAAATTAATATTTTCAAGCTATGTGTTCACTTTAAAATACAAATTTTAGACCCTGAATTATTCAAGAAATCTTGTTTAAGCTGAAGCTAGATATGTGTAGAATGTTAAAATTGAAAATATATTTAAACATTTTTCTCATTATTTTTAAAATATTTTGCTACATTCTTAATGCAAATATTTTATTAGAATGTATTATTTTAATTCAATCGATTTCTGTTTAATTTTAACTCCAGAGAGAAATAAATTTTGTCTATCAATAATCTTGAGCACTTAAACTGATTACGGAATAAAAGCTTTGTGTATTCAATGCTCCTCACTTTTGAATGAAGTGCCTTTTTTATATAAATGCATGCCAGAATATTCATAATTTGCTTGAGTGCCATTCAAATGAATCTCTCGCATTCCAAAGGAGCCTCAATGCGGTCTGCTTGTGTCCAGGCTGGCTCAAAAATATATATCTTGCTGTGTGTGTTGAAGATATTTTATCTGCAAATTGCTTAAATACTTGTGTCTATTAAAACAATTAGTCACTGCTGCAGAGAAGTGCAGAGTGCAGAGTGCGGCAGGGAAGGCGAGGAGGAGAGAGCACAAAAGTTTTATTAAATTTTCACAAATTTTCATATTCATCGAGACTATTCACACTCAATTATAACATACCAAAGAACACAAATTTGCTCAAAATAATTAAAGGGAAATTCCTTTTTGCCGAAGATGTGTTCTCGGGGTAAGTCCTGAGTTCTGTTTGTTTTGCCTGCTCCAGCTCCTTCACCGCCAACCCCCCACCGACAGCCAAGGGATGGATGGATGTGTATGCCACAAGCAATGGTGGCCTAAGTTTCAAGATGCTACAAGAATGCAAAGTGTCATTTAAGTGAAACAAGACGAGAACAAATACGCAACGTTAGAGCCACCTCAAGAGAAAGAGAGAGAAATACAGTGAAGGGGTTTTGAATGCCAAGACCAAAGCCTACCCCAAACCCCTAGCTGCGTGTGTGTGTGTGCCCCATGTCGTTGCAACGGCATCGTCATCGTCATCGGCTGTGGCAGGCGTCCTTAGCCACGCAGCTTGAGCAGCCTCTATAAATTATTGCTGCCGCTTGTCATGTACGGAAATCCTTGTGTCAGTGTAGCCAAAATGTGCCTGCCTCCGTCTGCTGCTGTCGCTGCTGGCTTTGCCAGGCAAGGAGGCGATACGTTTTCAACAAGATTAGAATTTCGTTGCAACGCACAAAGCCTCAGAAACAATTCGAGCAGACACATCTCGCAACTATAACAATTAATATCCTCTGACTCAAACTCAGACTCAGACTCCAATGGCAGCCTCAAGTCTCAGGCTGTGTCTCAGCGTCAGTTCGAGGCATGGTGCAACGCAATGCTGCTTGTCTATTCTGCCTTGAGCCTGCGCACATTGGGGCGTATACGTGATGGTTGTATGTTAATTCCTTCATTCCAGCAATTGGGGAACTGGGAAACACAACTCTGTGTTTGAGTTATTAGCTGACTATGCACGACAATGACATCGACTCTATTCACCACTTACTCCACTTTAAACCAACTTCATTAATAATTTTACTGCACTTCTTGTGCTCAACTTCAGTGTGTTGCTCTGAGCAACGTTTTAACCAAAAGTTTTTAACCAATTATTCATTCACGTAACTGATAATAACAGGAAAGTCATAATATTTTAAATTCCAATTTTTATAGCAAACCATAAAAAATTCAGCATAAACTTAAAACACATTAAACCTAAGAATTTAGCCAAATCTAAAGTTCACAACTTGAGGAGGAGCTGTGAATGAACTAATAAATTTTAATTTAAACTTAAACAATTAAAAGTTGCAAACAACATTTCTTCTACAAAACTCTTTCTGATAACTCTTTCTGCTAACCAGCAACTAACAATATTGACTAAGAAATTTCTTAAGAATGCCCTAAAATAATCATACACTTCAGTAAACCAATATAACAATTTAGGCACACCTTGGGTGAACTTTCTATGAATCGCGAAGGGGGAGCGCATAATTCAAAAGTCCATTCAAATTGAAAAGTTAACTGTTAAAAGTTATAGATAACAATTTGTGAGAATCGCCTAGTATGATAAATTTTTAATTTTAGTCATTTATCAAAATTGTATATTGAATTATGTAGAATAAATCCAGGTGATATATAGTTAAAATAAAGTAAAAAAACGGCCATTATGAATATTAAATAGTGTCCTCAGGTTTATGAAAAATATTCTAGCAGCCCATTGGAGAAATGTTAATTGCGCTTTGTCGTAAATCTGCCACTTTGGGGAGTCGCTTCCTGCCAACATTCGTTGGCCTGCAAAAATGGTTAGCTGGTTAAGTGACAAAATGAATATGCATTTTTATAGACGTGGCTGGGAAGTTGTCGAGGAGTTGGACGTGGAGTTGTTGTTGTTTTTTTTGAGGTGTCTCGCGGCGTATTAAGCGATCCATTAATTACCGCTGACCATGGGCGCATTTTATATTTCTGTTGTCCGTATTTGATTTCTCGGACGCCTCGGCTTAAATTCTTCTCTAATGGACGTACATTGTTATCCATAAATCATGACCACACGTGCACCGCTTTTTACCTCGCGTTACCTTAGAAAATGTTTGAAGAAATACGGAATCGAACGTAAAAGACGCAACGACGACGACGACGACGACGAACGAAGCCAAGCGATGCGAGCAACTAAAAATACACATTTACAACGTCGTGTCAAACGCCTACAAAATGTGGGACCGATGGCCACCACAGCACACCACAGCACCACTAACAGCACCACCATCGAAGACTATGCGGAACTGAGAAGAGAACTCAAACACCTTTTTGACATCCCCGGCGAGTGAATGAATGAGTGAATGAATACATGTGTACGCAGTAACAAATGTGAGTTCAGACAACGCTCGCCTGATAAGATGAGTGAAAATAATTATGGCCATTAGCCAAAGCCAGCCACCAAAATGCAGGCAATCATTGTTGCCCAATACTGTTGCTGTTGCTGTTGTTGGAAGACACTTTTGATTGGCTTCACTACCGTGAAAGCTGTCTATAATTAGATAATTAGACTTAGCCAGCAGTCGCAAGACTCTCAGCACTTGAGTGCTGGCAACAAATAATAAATGCACTGCAACAAAGTTTGAAAGTTTTCTCATTTAATCAAAGTGTCCACGAAATTAAAGTGTGTTCTGGGGAGTGTAAAAGTAAGTGAAATAGTAACAATTAATATAGCATACACTAGTAAACTTTTTTAGAAATTAGTTAAACTAAAATGCATTTCATATGGAAAAATTTCGAAATTGATTCAGTCTTTAAGATGCTAAAAATGTGTTCATAAAATATGTAAAAATGAATTAAGAAATTGATTTATACTTGCTAGAGAGGAAATTATCAGATATTGTCTATCTTTATAACATTCAATTTTAACAAATAAGCATTAAGTTCAATATTGAAACAGTGGCTGCACCTTTCTCTATCAGTGTCTTAACATTTTTCTATAAATAGTTATTATAGTTTGCAGCATAGTTGTTTGTTGAAGCAGTGTCCTTTCTGTCTAAATATGTGGCTAATTTCCCACATATTGGACACCAGCGAAATCAAATCCTGCGAAACGCCGTGCATCGAACTGTTGACATTTTAATAACTGCCCTCCGCCCACTCGTGGCTAGTTGGCATATCAGATTTTCCACGATATCTTCGAATGTTTTGTCGGCTGCTTCAAGATTTTCATTCTCAAAGAATATAAATGTGTTTGATTATATATACATATATATATTTTTTTTTTTGGTGATATCCGTTGTGTTATGTTAATGTGCGGTGGAGCTGATAAATATTAATGAATGAGAGAGATATCCAAGCTCATGTTGATGTTTGTCGCCACAGCGTCTGCGAGTCTGCGAGTTTAGAGTTTAGAGGTTGTTTCCCCACACAGTCAATCGACCAACCACACAACCCATGTAATTGCGAGGAAAAAGATTGGTTTTCCATCGAAGTTTTTCGTTGGAAATGACCCTTTTTGTTGGCCAGCATTTTTACGAGCCGAGCGAAGATCTAAGAGCTGCGAGCTGAGAGTTGAGAGCTGTGAGCTGTGACCTGAGAGTTGCGAGTTAAGAGTTAAGAGCTCTGAGACTTGAGAGCAGGTATCTCAGATGCCCTATCAAATTTCGTTATCCACTTGGCGGTCTAATTAACATGACAAAGAAATGTCACTTTGGGAAATTTATGGGGCAACAGGCACTTTGCTGCTCTGCTGCTCCGATGCTGTGATGCTGCAAAGTTGCAGATGGCCAAGATAATATTTACGATGCCGTTTGATTGGTCTCCCAATCGATGCTCTTGCCGCACATATTTCAGAGAGCGCAACGCGACGCGATGCGACACGACGCGATGCGATGCTAGGACAATTTCATTGTCGTTAAAACAACTAATTTTATTATTCCGCTGACATTTACCATCTACAGGTTTGTCTTCTCTCCTCTCCGCTCCGCTCCGCTCCAGAACCTTGGCAGACTTGTAGACGTTGATCGGGGACCCGCTTGGTCTGGGCTTATCTTGTTGCAAGCCCGTTATGTTTGTCCATTCTTCGGCTGCTTCGTACGATTTTTTTTTTTTCTTTCAAAATAAATTTTAAATTGTGTTACCGCTTTTCAATTCCGCTGTAGATTATGCGTTTTGTTAGACGATTTCTCTTATCTTAATGCGCCTCTGCTTGTGCTTAGTTTGTAACCGATTCAAAATATACACAAAAACAAAAAAAAAAGAACCCATGGAGACACTCTGTCTGGCGGGGCACAGTCCGAGGTCCGAGTCGGGCAGACGGTCAAAAGTCGCTGCTGTTGTACTGTGCGGTGCATTGTGCGATGCATTGTTTAATGGAATTTTCTTGTAATGCGTGCTGAAATTGGATTTTAAAGTGCGGGTCCAACATATAATTTGTTTGTTAATAGTTTCGAAATGCGAGCACACGCGGCTGCACATCCAGCTCGCCCTCCCCCTCTCTTCACCCTGCTTGCTTGGGAGCCCTCGCTTGCAACTCCCACACGTAGCCACGTATCCTATCGCATCATGTCTGGTTGCGACTGTTTACATGGCCGGACTGCCTGCATATCTGCCCATAAAATGGCCTCGCCTCGTATGGCCTGTTGTTGCTTAAATCGGGCGTAAGCGAATCAATTCTCATTTTAATTTATTGACACAAACACAAGCGACCAGCGAGCAGCGCCCATTGCCCTGGCTGCTCCGGGGACTCCGGTGGACATTGCAGCAATTATACAATAACTCGACTACAATACAATTTGCATTGTGCGGCAAATTGGAACTGTCCCAGCCGGCCAAGAAAGGCCGCGTCGAACCGATTTTCATTTAATAAATGCGCATACGCCCGGTGGGCAGGCGCATGTGTTCGATCTGACTATGCTGCAGCTGCAGCACACACAGCTCCACACAGCTTCACACAGAACATTAACTGCAGTAACGGCACATCATGCACCCACCATCGTCATCGCTGTGCCTCCCAGTCCCACTCGCAGTTGCAGTTGCAGTTGCAGAGCGAGTGCTGCAATAATTATTTATTGAATTTATGGACGTTCGCTTCGGTTTATATCGCGGACTTAAGCGTTGTCCAACACCAGATACCGTAATGGATCCGGTGTTCAGACTGCGCTCCGTTGTTGCCAATTGCTCGTCCCATTTTACACGTTGCTCAATTCGCCATTCAACTGCCATTTCAATTTACCAAATGAGGACTTTGCCATTCATCCACGGGCCCCGAAGGGCAGCGCGTGTCAACTACGATCATTATTTATTCGCATTCAACTCTTTTTTACTCTCACTCGCTAATTTGTACTTAATGCTGCAGTGTGAGATTAGATTCAATCTAGTTCTATGAGCATTAAGTGGTAGTGGCAGTAGCATTTACTTACTGTTTAAGATTGCAAATATTAATTATCTGCAAAAACCAAAAGAGAAAATAGAAAGCAGAGCAATTTCTTCTAGTTAGAAGGCAATATCTTGACCTTAGTGAGAGTTTGCAGATTTTATTTAATGAATTGACCTGAGAATGTTCTTCACTATCCTTGCAAAACAATTAAAAACATATTTAGGGAAACTGACTCAAACAGAAAGACTAAATAATCGGACCTACTCCTTATTTAGTAAGTATCTTAAGTGCTCGGAAAACTATATTATAAAAAGCTGATTTGAGTCCAGCTAATTTTTGATGCCCTAGACATTGTGAATGTTAACTTGAGGATTCTGGAGATAGGGCAAGATTTCTTTATAAATAGTTAACTAAAGACTTGCTTATGGTTATTTCTATTAACCTCATAAGTATTTTTCAATGTATTTAAAGTTTGTGAATATTTTTGCTATCATAACTATTTACTATTCTATTTATATGTAATTTTAAAATTAGTAAACAAGCTTAAATTTAGTAAATATATTTATACAAGGGTTTCCATTACTAAAGGGTGTTAATTTTAAAATATAAAAACGTTTGTCTAGCGATGAAATCAGCTTCAATGCGTAATAATCTGAGAGAGATGCGACCTACTTTTATTGTTGTTCATTGCAATTACAATTAAATTTTAAGTAGTTTACTTTGTACCAAATTGGATTAAAGCATTTCATGTTGACACTTTGCATATATAAAAAATAAATACGAGCTTATCCATTTTTTAAAAAGTCAGCATTTCAAAATGCATCGGTAAAATTCAGATTCAACTATGCAAGCATTATAGAAAATTCATTGCTGAGTTGTGCTCAACATAAACAAAAGCAGTCGACTCAAAACGATGAAGACAAACGCAGTTTTTGTGGCTGCAGCAAGTTCTTTTTTGTCGTCATCGATTTGTCATTACAAACCCGAGTCCCGAGAATTGTGTGAAGTTCCAAAGAATGATTTGGACAACGCAAAACCGCTGTAAAAAGCAAAAGCATAATTACAGCTGTGCAGAGATATTGTGTATATAAGTGTATAGTAAATTTGTTTGTACATGTGTAAGTGCCCAGAGTGTGTGTCCATTGTCGACGTTGTCGTTGTCGTCATTGTCGTGCCACGAGACAGTTGTCGGTGCACCCAAAAAAAAAAAAAACTAAAACGCAGGAGGCCTACATAATTAATGATTGCTTTTAAACAGCGTCGACAGACGACTTTGGATTTGTTGTTGTTGTCAGCGACGGCGACGACGTCTACGACGACGAAGGAGAAGGAGGAGGAAAGCGAGAGGTGACGAGGAAAAATGCCTTTTTACTGTATAAACATTTGCACTTGCTCGTAATTAGTTTACGTTGTCAGCCTCGCTGCCATACTTAATTTGTTTGAATCGATTTGAATTAATTTTAATGCAGAAATTATCATGTTTCCCGCCGGGCAACCAAAGCAAAGGGTATTTGTGCAGTTAAATGTCAATTGTGAATTGTAAGCTTGTTGTGAATGGCAATTTATTCAAAGACCTTAATGTTGACAACTCGGTTGCAGGATTAATCAAGAGAGCGACATAAAGAAATCAAGCAGAAGAACTGCAAACATTTCGTGGAAGAGCACAAACTAATTACTCGTACCTGCGGCAGCATCCGGGGCAGCAGCAGTTGATGCCCCCGGCTGAATAACGTTGGAGGGAGGCAACAGAAATCATCTGCATTTATTTATTTTTATGTGCGCGTAAAGTACACGAACTTAATCACTAATTACCGTGTTACGCATAAATAAATACATATGTATGTACACCAGTAAATGCACTTCTGGTCTGAGTTGGAGTCTGAGTTTGTTTTTGGGGTGGCTGGGAAGGAACGAACACTTGACATGGACTCTTGGGTGTCTCTGAAATTCGCAAACTAATCTGCCATTTATCACCGAGCAGAGTTGTAGTCCCACTGTAGTCGCCTGGTCCTCGTCTGGCGACAGGTATCTTGACTTGACTGACGCTCCAACATGTCGAGCAACAATGCCACGGATGCAGCAACCGAGTCAGATGCAGATATATATGCAGATGTAGCTAAAGATTCCGATTCGCACTTGCGCTTGCACCAGCTCTTTAAAAATGATTTATTTTTGATAAATTGCCACGGTCTCCGTCTCCGCTGCGCGGATTCGCTTCATTTTGCAAATGATTTACACGGAATGACATGGATTTAAATTTCGAAAATTCTCAAATGCCTCAGCTCGCATTGCTCGCTCGCTGGGTGGCAAACACGCTTCCCCCAATCCCCCACTGCCCCTTAGTCATTATGCAAGCTGCGGGGTCGCAGTCACTTGACAACGTCAAGGCGAGAATTATGTGGCACCTATAATTATACCATCATTGCCTAGTTGATTCAACAGAGCTCATCTTTTTTCTCACTGCTCCCGTTCCCACTTTTCACATCACATCACGACGCAGATTGCTCTATTATTAGGTGTAGAAATTTACATAGATCTTTCTTTCCATTTGCAATTGTCTTAAGCTGTGCAAATAGCGGGTTTCAATGCCATGGGCTGAACGCTTCAGACAAATCGTAAATTTAGCGTGGTATAATCAGTAGACATAATGGTTAGATTAGTCGATGTTCTTCTACTTTGAGATGATGCCTCAAAAGTCAACTATAAACTTAGAGCTTTTAATAATGAAATGAGTAAGCAACTTATTTAGGTAACTTCTAATTTAATCTTCATATATTCATTATCACACATTTATATTTTAATGCAACTCATAGAAATAAAAGTACAGTATGTTATTTTTTAATTTATTGTTGATGCAGAAACAGTTTGGATATATTTTAAGGTAAAGTTCACGGTCTTTGGCATTTTACTGCTGGCGAAATTGAAGTTTTGTAGAAGCCTAATATATTTAAGAACCTTGTCTACAATCTTTACTGACCTAACATGCTTTATTAATTATTTGTTTTTGTTTTTTTTTGCTTTGAAATACTTTATAAATCTTCTAGGTTAAACATATGATATTTTTTTTTTTTTTTTTTTTTTTTTTTTTTTCTTTTTTGATTTTTTACAATAAACCGCCAGGCCGCGAATAATTTAATAATTTAATTAGTGATGTAATGTCTGAAATTTGTCGACGCCAGTTTTCGTTTGCTATAATTCTTGTAATGGTTTCCTTTACACTCTACAGCTTTAACGCTTTTTTTGTTGTGCAGTGTAACACAATTCGAATGCCATGTAAAAAGAATTCCCAGCGGATTCGGTTGAAACTTCATGGAACTTTTGCATACTCGTCTCTCGTACCTTTGCCCGGTCAGGTTGATTACTTTTTGGCAGCATGTGAATGAGCAGAGCAGAGTGTAGAGCAGACACTTGAGGACGCGCTGCATATGAGTGTGCGTAGTTATGGCCAATTAAAGCCAATCAGGCAGCAAAACTCAACTCTCCAGAGAGCCCTTAACGCTGCCAACTTTACCTGTCGACCTTTAAGCCACCAAACCGAGTCTCTAATGGCTCAAAGCGGAGTTGTAGCTAAATTTGCTGCAGCCAACTGAAAATATATTTCATGTCTACTCCATGTCCATGTGTGTGTTGCATGCAAATGGGAGTCGTGTTGAATTGAACTGAATCCATCAAATTGGGATATGCGTAATGGGTTGTGATGGAAGTCGTGGCTCATGCCGCGCGGTGGCAACTGCCTGCTGTCCATGCCAAGCAGCGACAACTAGTTAGTGGCATAATGATTACGATTCCGATTCCAATTCCGATTCCGCTGCCAGCTCGACTTCCCCTTCAACCCACTTATCACGGCGATAATACGCAGCGAGTGTGTTTGTTTCGAAAACAAAAACAAAAACGAGAAGAAAAAAAGAAACCAATTGGAAATTAGAAATCAGCGTCAATCGGTGCGGCAATCAATCGTGACTGTTGTCGTCGAAATGCCGACAAAAGAAGCGTCACACGCGCGGGACGCGCAGCAGGAGGAGAAACAGAGTGGGAGAAGAGAAGGAGAAGTAGATGGAGTAGTTGAAGTGGAAGGAGAGTTCATCCATCCACCAGCCAGTGGGTTCCTTCATTTGGACGTGTTCGGTTCTAGACTCCGTCGGTGTCTGTGTGTTTGTGTGTGTGTGAGCGTGTGTGTGTGTGTGTGCCAACGGCACTTGAACCACAAAGAGCACCGATTTGTTGATTTGTTTTTGAAAAGTGAGTAAATATGTTTCCATTTATGAATGTTTGGAAAAGTGTCGCTGTCTTTCTTGTTGTTGTTGCTGCGTTTTGTTTGAGCAGCAATCCCATTTTGAAGTGGTTTCGATAAGATGCCAGGTGCTGATACCGATAACAACACACACACACACACACACACACTGCTCGCTGACTCGATAACAGCGCGCGCCGCGCCAACTTGCAACGTTCAACGTTGATTGGTGGCCACTCCACTTGGCTGCGACTCCAGGTTGTCTGGCCCTTGCCGGGCCAGCAATTAACTGGGCCCAAACAAGCTGCAATTTGTACGCAAATCTCAGTGCTCTCACTCTATTTATCTCCATCTCCCTCTCGCTCTGTGTCCCTCAAGGCTCAAGGCGTAAACAAATTTATTGAAAGCAATTTGCATGCAGCGTCCTTACGGTGACTTTGGCAAAAGGATTTTATTTTATTAGTTTTTGCGAGAGCAGCAGAGACTTCAATTTGAGAAGATTTTGTGTCGCACATCAAACAGAGTCAGCTGCAAGTGTGTGTGTTTGTGTGTGTGTGTGTGTGTGTGTGTGTGTGGCACACACTGAAAAGCGACAATTTCATGTCCAATTGCTTTCCAGGTGACATGAAACAACACTTAAGTAAGAGGAAGCACGCCAGTCAGGATGTGCGGCAGGCGGGGGCGGAAGGGGGTGTGCCTGGGGTGGGTGAGTGTGTTGAGTGTGTGTGTGGCAGAGACAACCTGCAACTCACTTCCCCACCCCCAAACCCTCATCCCACCCAGCTCGTGCAGCTGCTGCAGATGCCAGGCGATTCCCTCGTCCTCGCCCTCTCCGCCTTTTTCTGCTCACGCACTCTTTCCTTCTCTCCCTCCCCCGCTCTCCCCAGCATTTGCTCGGTGAAGAAGCGTAATACGCTCTATGCTGGCAATCTACATTTAAATTGTTTTCAATATAATCTGCATGTTGTGCCCGTTGCAAGTGCAAAAATGGCCGAATTATTGTTTCCACAAAATGCAAGCACACACTTTCCATCTGCAGCTTACGTTGTTGCACAGTCTACACAAAGAGAAAACCCAGCATCAATCTATATATTAATTGTCTTTAGTGTCTCATATTATTTATAGAAAATAGAAGCTTTAATTATTTAAAATAAAGCAATTTAATAGACTCTTCTTCCAGCTTATAATATTGGACAACAATAAGATATCTGTTGTATATGTTTTTACTAAGTGAATAAAGAATCAAATTAATTAATAATATTTATTATTGCACCTAAATCAATAGAATGAAGTTAATATAGATGCATAATTAAAAAAAAAAGTGCAAACTGTGTTTTATGAATGCTAACCAATTTTGACACATTCTATTCTTCTTAAGAATTAAAACAAAACAAATAATGTGTTTTTATTGATTTTATTGACTTTTAGCTACGAGTACAAATTGCACTTTTCTCGCTGTGCATGTGTGTGTGTGTGTGTTGTGAGTGTGTGTGTGTGTGTGTGTTGTGAGTGTGTGTGTGTGGCAGGTATATCTCACAGTGGCTACATCTGTTTCAGTTCTCAGACGCAATCACCACAGGAATTGTGATGTTATTCGCAAATTTAAGGTCCATTATATACCAACATCATCGGCATCACTATCAGCATCATCATCATCATCAACGGCACTCCACCATTCTCAACAGTTCAGATTTTTGAAGTATCCTGCCTTGGGACTGTGGCGCCACCAAGTGGCAGCACATTCTGGCGACAATTATGATCACGATCTGCCACGACTTGGACTCAGGCTTAGTTGCAGTCTCGTCTCCGTCTCTGTCTCTGTCTCAGAGTCACATGCCACATGTGCCCCGGCGTGCCCCACTTGAGTGCAACACGCCCTGCCATGTGGACGCTGCAGACACTTGCAACGTCTCCTCGTAAGTATTATAAATGACAGCACGTTAACACCCCCAGAAGAAAGAAGTCAAATAAAAATAGTGAGATCTCGTCTTACAAGAATTCTTTCAAAACCTCTTCGAGCACCCTTCCATAAATTAGAAACGCTTTCAAGTGTCCTTGTGAGCCTTTGACTGGCATTCGATTACATTTCACTTTTCGAATTGATTTGTTTATTTTCCCTTTTTTGTTTTACACCAAACACTCATTTGGTTTCGTATAACGATCGGTTAGATCTCGATTCCCGGCGATCCTTTGGAAATCTGGCTCGAATTGTTGATTTTCCACAAGTATTTGAACAAATTAGTTTCCATTTCGGAAACTACCATATCAAATTGTGAAATAATAGATAATGTATGTTTAGAAGATTTGTTGTGCTTATTTTAAGGCCATTTAAAAGTGTACATGGCATATTTCTCGATTTTAAAAATTTTAAACATGCAGAAATTGATAAAAACGTATGCCAAATATGTACAACTGTATTTTAAATAGTTGAAAATAATTAATATTAATATAAAAGTAAATTAATATTTCAAAATGTCAATTTATTATTAATAATGCAATGTTTTTTAAGCTTACTCTAAATTAAATTTGTTTTTGAAAAATAAACATATGCACCTATATTAATTAAATAATATATCTATGACAGAATATGTGAATTTTAATTGAGAATGATTTTAATTACATATTTAACAGCGCAGAATACCAAAGTGTCATAAACAAATGAAATTTACTTCAATAGAACACTTTTGTGTTGAACAAATTAAAATTTGGCAATAACATTTGAATGCATTTCATATATGTATAAAAACAAAAGAGTATCAATTAAAAACATTTCATCAAATGAAGTCTATTTTAAGAATTTGCAATGAAATAAATTATTCGGCACAACGATGCAAATCATTGAATCATTCTTTCGTTGAGAATTATATTCAAATTTATGGTTGAAAATGTTGTTTAAATATAAATTTAGATAATTCGTTTACATATACACACAAATAGAAATTTATTTACGCTCATATTGTTGATAAACACATGATTTACTTAATCCCACAAATGTTTAATTGCTTGTTTTGATTTGGAAATTTAATATTTGATTTTAGAAATAAATATTTGCCATAATATCATGAATATCATATATGTATTTAAAAATCACAGGCGTATTGAGGCAACATCAAAACATTGAGCCAGGAGTTGCGGAAGAAAGTGAGAAATGTATGTGAAGCCTTTCGATCGCAGGCCGCCATAAAAATGTTTCCAGCGCACACGAAAGAGGGGAAACGAAACGACAAGAAGGACTGGAATATGCTGAACAGCGACGACTGCAGCAACAACAGCAGTAGCAGCAGCAGCGGCAGCAGCTGCTCTGTGAATTCCAGTCGGAGGTGGGCGTATTCCTCAGCAACAGCCCCTGAGAGCAATGAGAATTCTCGCGCTCGCTCTAACGCACAGCAAGCGCGCAAGCCGAGTGAAACGGAAGATGCGTTGTGCTCTCTGGTTGGAACGGTCGCTAACCAGAATCATTGTCTGCCCACTCACACACACACGCCTGCTGTGCGCTATCCATCTCGCTCCTGCACTAGCGCACAGCACACAGCAAAACAGCGACAGCGCTTCGTCGGCCTTGTGCCCCTGAGCTGTTGCTGTTTCGGTTTCTGTTTCGGTTGCTGTCGCTGCGGCATCGACAGCCAGACCAGTTTGTGTTGAAACGCGAATAGGCAAAGGCGCACATCTCACAGCTGTAGCTGTAGCTCTGCCCGTCGTCGAATTTTAGAAACTCGAAGCGTCGTCTCGTCACTGTTGAGAGGCCACTGACAGGTTGTGGAACTCGTTTACGTCGCTGCCGTCGTCGAGATCGGTGCACCAGCCAACAACAAGAACACCAGAGTTCTGTGCAATTGACAAAGAAATTGTTGATAAAACGTAAAGAGTGTTAAAACTACATTAAGTTACACAAAATAGAAAAGTTCACGAAATGACAAAACACGAGGCGAAAAACACATGTGTGTGACTAGTGACTGGTGACTAGTGACTAAGTAGCACGACCCTTTGGCCCCCGTCTAGTGTCAAGTGTCGAGTTATAAGTGACCCGGTTCCGGCGTTGGACCCGTGTCAGTGTCAGAGCCTCTTCCCTCCCAGCCGGGGCCCCGTCGAACGTAATCGAACAAGGCAACCAGAGAGAAACAGATGTCCTCTGTTTGGCCGCAAACATTTGTGTGCGATTTGTCGTCCAAAGTCAATAAAAAAACAAGCAGAAAAAAGCCCAAGCAAAACAAACAAACGCGAAACGACAAGTAAAAGAATAAAGCGCAAAGTCACACAACAAAACAAACAAAAACATTTTCCGGCTCCAGCGACATTAACAGAACTGCTCGACATCGACAATTTGTTTTATCAATTTTCAACAAGGCCAACAACAACAACAATAGCACAGCAGCCAAACAAACAACAAAAGCGCCCAGAGTGCTTAGCCGCGCTTCGCGTCGAGCACGCACGCCACCACCACAATAGCCACAGCAGCAGAAACAACAACAACAACAACAACAACAACAACAGCGCAGAGCCGAGCATCTCTTCGAATTGGAATCCACCTTCAGCTCCACCCACTCCAGGGCCGCCACAGCATCCTTAAAGGGCGCGGGCGCCCCACGGTGAGCACCCACACTTCACGTGCCCGTTCGTTCACGTTCACGTTCACGTGACAAGCGCAGCGAAGAACACGAACGAATAAACACAACAATGGCTGCATATGCGCAGTTTGGATACGGTTACCCGTCGGCAAATCAGGTGAGTTGACAGCAGTCACTGTTTCGATCAGATAAGACCCAACAAACACGCCACAATATTCTATAATTATTTCGGCAGCGAGTGACAGATAACAATAATTGTTATTAATATCGTAGCTAGCACAGATTGGTTGCATCAGCCAAAGTTGTGATCACCAGTGTTGCCAATAAGTGTGTGCAGATATCAGCATAGATAGCAAAGGTTGGCAACTCGCGCACACACCGAAGTGTGTCCTTATTTAGTGTCAACTTACTCAGCGCCTGAACAAGTGCAGTTTTTGACAATTGTTGCCAATCAGCGTGCAGATAAAATTGCGTAAGTTGGCCACAAATTATTTGCAAATGGTTGCCAACCGTTGCAATGCAAAGTGCATTGAGAATGTCCATTTTTAGTGCCAGCGCTTGGCACAAAATTTTAAAAGTTTGCAGTATTTAAGCGTTATGGCCAATAAGAATGCAGATATTAAAATAAAGGTTGGCTTTTGCAAATTTTGTTTTTGCGTCAACTTAAGCAGCACACACATTAAAGAGCTATTTAAATTGCGGATAATATCCGAGATACACTCATGTATATGTGCTACTAATTTTAGTCTCATATGTACATATAATTGGCTGTGACGTCGAAGCAGTATTTGAAATAATCATAAATTTAAATTTATGCCCAGGCAAAATGGGGCATGATTATGCAAGCTTCGAGCTTTCGAGCTCCTGGGCTCGGACTTCGGTTCGCCACCAAGCAAATGTTGCACAATTTAGGACGCCGTCGTCGTTGTTCACAGGCCAGTGCAGCATTTTAGTTCTCTGGCCATAATTACCCACGGGGAAAAGGAGTGAGACAAAGGCGACGGCATAATGTGAAGCTCAGTAATTCAAATTAGTTTGGCTGAGGTTGAAGACAGCCATTGGAAGGACAGTTGTCTAACGTAACCAACTCACACACTCCACACACACACACACATATCCACACAAATACACTGTTACATATATTGGCCTTAATTCATGTCGATAGCCCGTTGCTTCCTCTGCTTCCCCTGCTGGCATCGCACACTGCACATAAATTGTTGTCAAAGCGAGCTGAATGGAGCGTCATTTATTATAATATGCAAAACTTGGCAAAATTGCAATAATTAAAATAATGAACGCTCAGATTATCGGACATAATTATCATGGCTCGTTCCAGGGATACGCAAAGTGTGTTCTACAAACTCATCAGCATCAGCAGTTGAGGTTGATGTTGTTGTTGCTATTACTATTATTATTGTTGTTAATATATTTACATGGACTGTGTGTGTTTTAGGCCTTGGAGTAAGTCAGTCACTTTGTTTTTGCCTTAATTTACTGAAAATTGGGAAAACTGTTAATTAAAGACTTTAATATTGAGATGCTTAAATTATTGTAGCTCATTGAGATGAATGAACTCGCAGCTTTATTGTTGAGCCAGGTTAGTTTTTGCAATTTACGATGTAGTTCGTACAAATGACTTGTAATACAACTATTAAATTTAATTTATTGTCACCTTTATTAAAAGTCATTCCCACAAGCGTTCTAAAAAAATTGTTATATATAAGGCAAATTATAATAATTATATTTTTTGCGGCTTAGTTGAAGTAAGAGGAATTTTCTTAAAAACAAAAAGACTAATGAGTTAGAATGTGATTTATTCCTGTGACTTTAGCTAAAGTAGCACTTGCGCAATGCTTTTTAAGGGACTATTCACCTTTGAATACTTGTGATGGCAATTAAAATACATTTAAAACACTTTTGTGCCCAAAAATTCTTTAAATATTGGACAGCTTTTGAAACATTATTATGATATATTATTTTATATTTTTAAATAATATAATTTTCTTATTCAAAATGTTAACACGACAGTTCTCACATTTTGACTTGTGCAAAATTATGAATTTCTTATAAGAAATCAAAGCGAATTGTAATTCAAGGTGCACAGTGTTTTAATTACCGAGTGACTACTGTATTATAACGAGGTGAAGAACACGCTGTATAAGAAGTGTACACAAATAATTGAAATTCATATTAATTAATTTAATTTTGATTTTAATTTTATTTTCAACGCCAATTCGGCATGCCAAATATGACACGCAAAAATTGCTGACGAATTCAATATACATTCGATATGAGTATGAATTTAATCAACGGTCTGTCCCTCTGCATCTCAACGTTGAGACGACTCGAGTCGAGCATCGGGCGTCAGGAGTCGGGAGTCGAGACTGTTCTGTCAGCTCGCTGCCTGAACAGAATTGTCAACTTCCCATGCCGAGGAGTTGAGTTTAGCAGTTCACGCATTTCATGGCAAAATAACTTGAATTCCCAGGCACACACACACATCACACACACACACATACACACAGACGCAGAGAGTGAATAAGTGGCGAGCAGGCAGACAGAACGATTCGGTTTGGTCCAGTGTCCTTACGTAGGCCGAATGTGATGCGAGAAAAAACTAATATTTTGCCGTGTGCATTCCATAATTGATTTATGAATTTTTAATGCAAACATTGAAAGCGACTGCCACGCTAAACAAAGAATTGGTCCAGGAGCTGCGAGCTGAGAGCTGGGAGCTGGCTGTTGGCTGGCTGTTTGCTGGAACGACGACAGCAACTACTGAAACTGAAGTTAATTCAATAAAAGGAGCGCCCAACAACATCAGAACAGAGCAACTTATTCGCATTAGCAAAAACACGCATCAGGGCGATGGGTATTGGTTTTGGTATTTGTATTGGTATTGGGGGCAAATGGGGACGAAGTGGGTACGAAGTGGGCTATATTGCGTTGCCTGCTCTCCTCCAGCCTGGGATGAATGTGAGAATATGCCAAATGCCACGACGCACCGCCTCGAGTCTCCAGCCTCCAGCCTCTAGTCTGCAGTGTCTGCAGAGCCAAAACCAAAACCAAATGTCGACAGTCCCAGGCTCAACAGCTGCCCTCCTCCTCCTCCTCCTCCGCCGCCTCCACCTCTTGCTGTTCCTGCATCAGCTCAAACTCTCTTTATTTTCGCTTATTGTTTGTCATTGCTGTGGCGGCGCCGTTGCCGTTGCTGCTGCTGCTGTTGCTGTTGTTGCTGTGCTTGCTGCAATGCCAAGTCGACTGGCGTCAGGAGCAACCTTCTATTGCGGTGCGGCTATCACTTTTTGCAGCAGACTCTTTGTTTTGTTGTTGTTGTTGTTTCTGCGGCTGCTCACTCTGCTGTTGTTTTGGCGTGCAAAAACCAAAATCCATAAACGCATCTTGCAGCCGCAGTAGCAGCAACAAGAGCGAAACGGCAGCAACAACACATCAAGCACACCAGCAATATCGACTGTAAAAACAACAATAAGAACAGCCACAAAAACAACAGCTCTTGAGGCAACAATAACAACAACAACAATAAGACAACGACAGCCTCCTTTGTTGCAAAGACAACGCACACTGAGCAATTGGCAATTGGAATTGCCAAAGGTGGCACCATAGTCGTATCTGTATTTTTTTCTCTTTATTTTTTTGGGGATGGCTGGGGTAGAAGGCGTTTTGTGAGCTTTAACATAAATCATAAAATTAATAACCATAAAGTGACGGCTGCAGTTTTTCCAGCAAACTTGCTCCGCTGAGCGGGTGGCCACAGCAACAACAACAGCAAAAACAGCAACAATAACGACTGCAGCTTATGGTTGCCATCAGTCGCCGAATCGGGTTGCCTGCACACTTCAAAGGCCCTAAATACTCGTGTGAGTTGCTTTAAGTATCAGATACTTTGGCAATTATGCTTGATGAGCAATTCTATTTGCTATTTACACGTACTTTTCGTTTGTTCTCGATTTGCTTACTTAACAACTGTTGTTGTCGTTATTTCTGCTGTTGCTGTTCCAGTTGTTACTTTTGTTGCTCTTGTCTGCCATCGCGAACAGTTGTTGCAAGCTTCGCTGCGAACATGGCATTCGATTCTTTTGAACTGGGGTCATGCAACAAATGGAGCGCATGCCACTCATCTGTTGCATCCACACAACAACATGCACTTATCAATGAACAGTCAAGGTTTTATTTTAACCCAAATGCGGGAGGAGAGATACGATAATCGATAGGGGATGAAGAAGACGTTTTAGAGCAGAATTAAATAGTTGTTCACAGACGAAATTTATTATTTATTATAATAGAATAAATTAATTGTAAATACTATTTCAATTTTAACTATAGTTAGTCAAATATATTTGTCTAGTTTTTGTCTAATATTAAATATGCAAAATATGATAAATATAATTCGAATACATATTTATAGTAAAGAAACAAATTAGTTTTCTAGATGTTTATACAAATTTATCGTTTCGAAATAAATATTTTGTCAGAGTTGTTTTTGCGAATCAGTTTTTAAGTGTGATTAATGCTTCTTAGAGATTATAATATGCATGAAAATTGCTATGATTAAAGTCTTAAGCAGCCACTCAACCACTAAACGATCAATCAGTCAGCAAATGGGATTTGCATATGTGGATATTTGGAATTAGGCTTATAATGCAAGATTATACAGTGAGTTTAGTCGCGGCCCTGTTATTAGGGCAACCTGGTAATTACTTTGTGTAATCCCCGTCGGGATAAGCGAAAGCCCCTGAATATCCTTCTTCCGCTGACATGAGAGACGACGACGATATTAAAAAAGCGAAGAGCGGTTCACACCGTTTATCGTAATATTCGAGTCATAAAACAGGCAACTATAAAGCAATATTTAATAGTTGCCAACACTTGCCAACATTTGCAACATTTCCGCATTGTGCAACAGAGAGCGAGAGAGGAGAGGAGAGGAGGGTATCAAATCGCCTTTAAGCCAGAGTGCCGCGAACCCCTCGGGGCCATCGTCAGCTATCCTGTCTGCGCTGAGCTCACGATAAACCCGGCAGCGCGATGCGATGCGCTTCCTGCACAGCACAGCAAAAAACAAAAACAAAAACAAAAAGACGAAAAGAAAAAAAAAAAACAGCACAATGCATCCCAGAGTGGGTGAGTGAGAATCATTAAAAATAAACTGACTTGCGTGCCGATAATAAGCCCAGGCACTGCACTGCACTGGACACCGAGTCCAACTCCAACTCCAGCTCCGACTCCGACTCTGGCTCTGGTCTGGTTTGGTCTTTTTGTGGCTCGGACCGCACTCAGTTGGGTCCTCGGTGTCGTCGTCGCTGATATGTGTTTTTTATGGACGACCACAAAAACTGAAATTGATGTTCGAATCGCATATAAAAATAAAGAATAATAAGAAATGAGCGCGCGCAGCGTTTTGTACATTAGCAGCCACAGTCCAGAGCCAGAGCCAGTGCCAGAGCAGCAGGAACTGTGTGGCATGCCACTTGTTGTGGTTTTTGTTCTTGTTGTCGAATGCCTCTCCACGTTACAGTTGCTCGTCTCTCTCTCTCTCTTTCTCTCTCTGTTCCCTGGGCAGTGGTCATTCATTCAGAATTCATTAGATTTCATTCATGAAAACGCCTTCATTATGCAATAATTTCCAGTCAAGTCGAGGAGGAGTATTCAGAGACTCGCAGCCAACTGGGAGCTGGTCGATCGGGTGTTGGCACGAAATTGCCTGGCGATTAGATAGCCTGCAGGAGGTGTTGAAAATCAGCTTGTTCAACTGGCGAATTACCATTATTATTTCGAAAGCATACACTTTCGATTGCAGTCGTCGCTCCATAAAAACAGTAGCCACCTCCGGAATGAGTGATAAGTGTTTTGGGGAAAGACAGCGAGCGGGAGAGAGGAAATTCATTTGAATTTGATAACCGCAACGAGTTGAGATACTTCTTTTGGATTTGGGTTTGGGTTTGGGTTTGTAAAGATACTTTACGAGTCGAGTCGCATTTGCCTACGAATTATATTTGGTGGGACATGCGGAGTCTTGACTCTGCGGTCCAGGATTCGTTGCGGTTATCGTGCGAAGCGCATACCTGAGTGCCTCATTCGATTTAGTGTGTGTGTGTGTGTGTGTGTGTATGTGCCCCAGTCGCAGTCGAGTGACTGGTCGCTGGTCGTTGGTCGCTGCTCGATCGGTCCGCTGATACTTTCGGGCTGTACCCTTTTCAAAGAACTGCCTGGGATCGAGGCAGCGGCTGGGACAGCGGGCACTGTGCAGTATCTTAAATCTGACTGTGATAAATTGAAAATTAATGAAGTGAAAATAGATGGAACGGATCGCAAAATGCGCCAAGCCAATAAAATATTTTGACATTTGGAGTTATCGTCTTAATCTGTTTTCTTGATTTCGAGCCTTGCCCTGTCCTGTCCTGCCCTGTCCTGTCCTGAACTCGGCTCAATTCGACTACCTACCGCTGCTGCCCTTAGACTCGGTTGCTTCCCTGCTCTCTCCTCTCTCTCTCTCGCCTTTCTCTCTATCTTTTTGGTGTGTCCTTGAGCACATCACCTGTTTCGGGCCATCGCGAACCTTCTTGCCACGAAATTTATGCAACGTGCTTTGCGGTTTTTTCTCATTTGTTGTGTCCGTCTCCTTTGCTCTCTCCCCTTTGCAGTTGCTCGGCGGCGCGGCGGCCACAACTGGCGGCGACAGTCAGAGCGGACATGGCGGCGGCTCGGTGCCGTCGCCTTTGTCGGGCACCAACGAGGCCTCGCTTAGTCCATCGGCGGGCTCAACGGCCACCGGCATCACCGGCCCCGTCAGTCCAGGTGCAATTTCGCAGTCCTCCAATCATGCGGGTGCTGCCACAGCCGCAGCCGCAGCAGCAACAACAGTCCTGGCTGGAGCAGCAGCAGCCGCTGCTGCAAGCGATGCAGATGTGGTGGGCAGTGGCAATGAGGCGCAGAGCGGCGCCGCAGATGCTGCAGATGCCGCTGTCGGCGGCGTGGCGGCGCTCGAGGCGCACGTGCGTGTCGCCAGCAACATGTCCTGCTGCGAGAACGGACGGCCCATCATCACGGATCCCGTCTCCGGACACACTGTCTGCTCCTGCCAATACGACTCGGCGCGCCTCACACTCGGCGGCTACTCCCGCATGGCGCTGCCCGCAGCTGGCGTTGGTGTCTATGGCGGACCTTATCCCTCGAATGAACAGAATCCGTATCCGAGCATCGGTGTCGACAACTCGGCCTTCTACTCGCCACTGGTAAGTTGTGTTGTGATCCTCATTAATTGGCTTAGCATGTGCAGCGACCAGAAGTCCACAACAGCGTCGATTGTAAGCCGACAGTTTAAGCAATCACTGAGGAGAGAGATGCTCTGCCAATCCGGTTGGCTGTTGCTACTGGCGGCTTACAAGCTCGTTGTCAGCTTTGCCCACCTGGCGCTACCTCAGAAGGCCGCATTGACTGTAAACACTCGCATTGCTATTTGCAGAATAATCCCTACGGCATGAAGGATGCCGGCTCTGGCTCCGAGATGAACGCCTGGACCTCGGCGGGACTGCAGTCAACCAGCGGCTACTATTCCTACGATCCCACGCTGGCGGCCTATGGGTGAGTTGGATAAGTTTCATATTAAGCTACAAGAATATCAATAGCCGGAAATGGCATTAATGGTATGAGAACCAAACACCATGAATAGAAAATATTGCATTTAGCTTAAAATGGAATACCTGAGTAATGGGAATGATCGTTTTACGAGGAATAAAATAGGTCGAGGATTCACAAATATAATTCTTACGAAAGATAATAAGCAAGTTCAGTCAAATAAATTAAAATCAAAAACCTCTAAATGCACAGTATCGAACAATATTTGAGAATAAACAGTAAGTGAAAATTGTAAATCTTAAAATATTGAGTTACAAAATTGCTAGGAAATTTCAGTGTCGTATTATTTAGTTTATTTCATTGACTAACAAATATTGTAATGTTTGTAATTATTCACATCAATTTCAACTTCAGGAGTTCACAGCTCACGTCAGATTTTTTGCTTAATAAATGTGATTAACAAATACAAATTTTTTGTCATTGGACGGCGTCAGTTGTCAGCCGAGTTAAGCGAGTTACTCAAATGCCTGGGAGCAAAAGTTTTTGGCAGCAAGTGTCTGCAGAGTTTTTATTGCCGACCCAAGTCAGTCGGAGTCGGAGACAAACACTATGCAAAGGGTACGAAGTGGGACAGGACTGCTCCAAGCTAACCCTAAGCAAATGGCGGCGCGTCGCGATGCTTTTAAAAATACACTAAACTCAATAAGCAAGGGACGCAAAAGGAAAGGACACGCAGTGAAGGGCAAGACAGGAAGGGACAGAGGGAAAGGAGGCAGAACAGCAAACGTTCTGTGGTCTGGGCGGAAGCAAGTTACAAATGCACAGATTAAAATTCCCAGGGCGTTTCTCTCCTGTCGCGGTTTTTTTTATATATTTCATTGTGCGTTATTTTAGTTGAAGCGGCACGAAAGGAATTTCGTGAAGCGCAAGTGCAACACGTACGCTTCGCGGAAAATGCCGGAAAAAAATCGGATGAAAAGCGTCTTTAAACGTTTGCAATTTGCGCCGTTTAAAATGAAGTGCGTTAAATTTCACGCTGTTGATTTTTAAGTTGCCAACAACCGATTTAATGGGAAAGTAAATGAGTGTTTAAAGGTTTTTAGTAAAGTGAAAGTTTAATAAGATATTTTATAGCAAGTAAATTACAAAGCTTAATTTTTATTTGAAAACTAAAATTGAGATTTCATCAAAGCTACTGTCATATTAAATATCTGAATATTTTACATCACCATGAAATTATGAAATGTTCAGGACCGCTAGAAAAAGTTACTCTTGTAGACTCATTTAAATTTGCTGTTTAAGGACTGAAATAATTGAGATTTTTGCTGATTTTATTAACATAATAGAACAATAATGTCTCTAGTTCCTCCTAGAAAAAATCACAAAATAGAAATAAAAGCGCAGAGTACCTTCAGTCAGGCACTCCGCTATAAATTCTCGCGCCCTTTTGCTCACTTTTGACCCACTGTGCGCACTTGTGTGTACTTTTGAGCTGCACAGGCTTCAAGTGCCATTTGTCTTTTTATCTGAGAGTGGCGCGTTGGCCTCAAGCTCAAGTGCTCGAGTGTTTGGCTGGCGGGTGTGGCAGTCAACAGAGCTATTAGTCGCGTCATTGATATGGAGACGTTGAATCTACCGGAAGAGCCAATCACTCCATGTTTGCCCCAGCGACAGGGCGCAGTTCTGCTGCGTTTGCGCTGAGATTAAAGCCACGACGCGTCGTTAGCCAGGCCTAATGAGCAATAGCCGCTCAAGTGTGCACTGTATGTGTGTGTGAAACCTGAATTGTATTTCTTATCTTGTGTTGTGTTGCAGCTATGGACCCAACTATGATTTGGCGTCGCGTCGCAAGAATGCGACACGCGAATCAACAGCAACGTTGAAGGCGTGGCTCAGCGAGCACAAGAAGAATCCGTATCCCACCAAGGGCGAGAAGATCATGCTGGCCATCATCACGAAGATGACACTGACCCAGGTGTCCACGTGGTTTGCGAACGCGCGTCGCCGCCTGAAAAAGGAGAACAAGATGACGTGGGAGCCCAAAAATAAGACAGAGGACGACGACGACGGCATGCTGTCCGACGATGAGAAGGAGAAGGAGTCCAGCGATGGCTCCAAGCTGCCCATAGCCAGCGACACATTTGGTAAGTCGTTGAACTGTGGCCCAAAGTGGCTTAAAGGTCGCATGTGTTTGTTGTTTGTCAAGTTTGCCAAGTGAAACGCCTCTTCCAAGCATTGATTTGAATGCCTGACCCCGTACTGGCAGTCAGCCAAAAGTCACTCCCCCTCCCTGTCCTCTCCTCCCTCCTCCCCGACCCCAGCCGCAGTTACAGATTTTGTGGCAGCGCGGCCTTTTAAGTACAATTTATGTGGCGCAACGAATGTTATGCAATCTCTGTCTTCTGTCCGTTCGCTGTCCGTCCGTCTGTCCGTCCGTCCGTTCGTCCGTTTATTTGTCTCTGACTGCTTAGGCGACATCCTCCCCGGAAGTTGACAGCACATTGTTGGCAAAGTGGCCTTGCGCCCGCACACTTTCGGCCTTGCTCGACTTGGCTCCGACCCGGAGTTGGAAGCGGAAGCTAGAGCATTTTGTTGCTGAAAGCTTTCTGCCTTTGGACTGCTGTTGATTTCGAGTCGAGTCGAGTCGCGTCGCGTCGCGTTGCGAGCTGCGAGTGGCGAGGGTTGCACGCATCAACGCCCAGCAACAATTTCAAGGGTTTTTGCCTGCGCCTGCCACACAAAAAAAAAACACAGAGACTCGACAAACGCCCCAGCCAGCAGCAGCTGTTTGGCAAAGCGGCAACTTCCAAGTGGCAAGTGGCAAGTCACAAGTGCCAAGTGCCAAGTGCCAAGTTTGCAGTGCTACTTGTTCAACTTCCGTTCTGTCGTCTTGAAAATTAATTAAATTTATACTATATATATCTATTTCTATTTCTTTTTATTTTGCCTTTGTGTCAACTTTAATCAGCAGATGCCGGCCATCAACGCATCAAGTCCGAGCTGAGCAAGTCCGACAAGGAGCTGGACATCGAGGAGAAGCTCGAGCGCGGCAACGAGCCACAGAATCTGTTGGCCATACGTGGTCTCCCGCCCTACGGAGCGCCCAGCTTCAGTCCGCATCCCTCACACGCCTACAATCCCTACGCCCACGTTCAACACCAACACCAACAGCAGCAGCAACAACAGCATCCGCATCACAGCAGCAGCAGCAGCAGCAACAACAGCAGCAGCAGCAACATCAGTCGGAGCAGCAGCAAACATCAGGCCTCTACTACAACGCTGGCTACGCTGGAAGTGGAGGAGGAGGCGGAGGTGGAGGCGGAGGCCAGGAGACAGTGGCAGGTGGCAGCGACTATAGTGCGCTTCAAAAAAACCAGCTGAGCAGAGACTGTGGCATACCGGTGCCGGCGAGCAAGCCCAAAATCTGGAGTGTGGCCGACACAGTCGCCTGCAAGACACCGCCGCCTACGGCATACCTCGGCCAGAATTTCTATCCTCCTCAAGCGGGTCAACAGCAGCAGCTGCCAGCCGACTCGCCGAGCTCCCAGCTGCATACGGAGCAGCAGCAACATCTGGCGCACCAGGCGTCGCTGGGGGGGAACAGCATGACTATGGGGGGGCAGCAAGTCGAGCTCGGTTCGCCGCTGAGTATGATGAGCAGCTACGCCGCCGCATCGCCATATTCGCGGATACCTACGGTGTACACCGAGGCCATGGGCATGCATATCGGCTCGGCCAAGACGTCTATGCACCGCGACCACTTGCATACGACTGCGAGCCAGGTGCCGCCCTATCAGCAGCAACAGCAGCAGCAGCAGCAGAGCAGCCGGGTGGTGGGGTTTACAGAGATCCAGCCAGATACGCCGCCCCAGACGCCGCCCAACATGAAGCTGATCAGTCACATCAACAGCGTGAGCAACGGGAGCGGGAACAGCTCTACAGCGCATTCCGGTCCGGGTTCAATGCTCTACAATAACAACATCTATGGGAACTATCTGAGCAGCGGACGCTCCAATTCGTAAGCGGAGACGGAGACGGAGACGGGGACGGGGACGGGGATGGAGAAGGTCCAGAAGTCCACGCGTTACCAAATACCAAAATCGATTAACCAGGCCCAAGGGGGACAAGTGCAAAACTAGCGAGAAAAGTGTCGCCGGCATCGCAATGAGAGCGAGAGATGCCAACGATAACGATAACGATAGCGATAGCGATAACAGTAACCACACTAATTATTTTGCAATAAATGTAGCTTAAGTACGGCAATAAAACTTTATTTCCTACCATATCGTAAATTATTTCACTTTATAACTTTAATTAGCATATTTACACACTCTTCAATTTAAGCTGAAACTTTCAGCGACTACGCGGCGGGGGGCGGAACGGTGCGGGGCGAGGGAATGACTAAACGTCGCTCCAGACACGACAAAGACAGACAGTTTATCATGCAGTGGGATTTGAGTCATTATCTTGCACGGGTTTAATGACTTGAACACAACAAACACACTAACACAAAGACCCCCAAAACAGCAACAACAAAAAAAAAAAGAAGTCACGAGCGTGTGTCTAGCATACACTTCTTCAATTCATTCATCTCGAGTTTTTGAGTACTCACTCGAGGCTTCTGCTCTAATAAACTATGTCCAAGTCTCCATTAAATCTTTGTAGATAATCGAGTTCTATATGTAAATGAAATACACACACATATTACATTTAATCAAATAATTATAATAATTGATAGTGTCTTGTGTATGCTTTTGTAATCAATCCTATATGATAGACAGTTTTTCTGTGATATATCCATGTACTTGCATGTGCATGTTAGTGATGCACAGACTTAACGATAACACTACATTAACTTTAACTTTAAACTTTACACTTAAGATTAGAACACATCACCACACACAAATTGACGATTCATTAAATTTGCATTCAAAATACCCTGTACTAAATGTTAGCAAGGGTGTGCGCACATTCGTATGTAAGTACTCGTATGTTATGTATGTATGTGTAATTGCATATATCTATGTAATCTAGTTGAATAATATGAACCTATTAACCGATTCCTAGCTAGTTTCTATATAGTTTGTCATTTGTTTTCCTGTAATATGTACGAACGTAAAATACACTTTTAACATTAATTACAAATTTATTAAATAAACACATATATGTTTGTAAGCTCGTAATTAAAGATATATTGAAATAAAGTAAAATCAAATCGAAATAACAGCCAAGTAGCTGCGTAAACCTATTCAAATTGGGCGCGCAACAAATAAGGTCCACATTAGGCGCATTCGCCTGCAGCTGTGGATGCCGAGAGCAGGTGAAACGGGGCTCACCCCGAATGGGTGTTGAGCATGTGGAAGCTGTGTTTGTGTGTGTTGAGAATGATAGCAATGCAGCTAGGGGCACTTTTGTTGTTTGTGACTGTGATAGATTGAATGCTGATGTGTTAATGCAGACTTAGAGACAACTGCTTAGATGCATACTTGCGTGCGCTAGAGCAGTTCAGCAAGCTTAGCATAATTTCGAGTTCAATGCAATGCAGACTGAGTTAAGTGAGCACGGCAATATAAATTGTTAAAATAAGAGCTTCAGTTTTTAAAAATTATCTGACTACTGAACTCACCATATTAATTACTAATTATTCTTTAATGCGAAATTACATAGGAATTTTTATAAATTGAATGTAAAGTATTTGATTGTTTTCAAATTTATATTTATACATTCTTCTCGTGATTAATGATTGCAAATAGGCTCCTCAGACAATTGTAGATAAATTATAGTTTGCAGGTAGACTCTATAGAAAACCAGCTTGCATTCGTCAGGGGTATGAAAGTTTGGCTACTTTACGCTGGAATTGTGGCCCATGATTTGTTCGAAAGGGTAAACTGTCAAAGCGGATTAGCCTCAACTTGTTTTGATTGGTTTGTAACCGCGGATTGTTTCTCCCGCTGATAATTCTATTTTGTCATCAACGATTAATGGATTTCTTCTATGCTGCTGACACGCGTTACAATTTGTATCGTGATCATGACGGAGTGTCTGTTTCTTCAAAATCGGTGAAGAGAAATATGTGCCCAATGTGCGGCCCCAGCGGCCACACCCAAAAAAAGGCAAATAGCTATCAATTTAAGTAACTCCGAGACGCGAGACTGCCAAACTGCCAGACTGATGGAAACTGTGATCGTATCTTGAGAACCATAAATAAATTTAATACATTTAAAGCATTAAATACTCTAGTTGAGAATAATTGACTCGGAGTGACATAACGCTGATGCTGAGTCCGAGAACAACAGATGACAAACGAAGTCGGTGCTGGATTATGGAAGTTAGATCTTATAACGAAAATGATGAGTAATGCCGAGCGACTGCGGTAATCAATTTATTTTAAGGAATTAATTGGTCCACATGAGCAAAGGTCAAGTATTGAAATCTTTATTTTAATATTTAATGTCCAATAGGTATTCTTAATGTATATATAAATAAGTAAATGTAATTAGACTGCTTCGACTTTTATGAATTACGAATAAATAAAAGATTGTCCACATATCTTTTTTGCTCCGCAATACCTAAAAAATCTAGTTAAGTATTCAATAATTTCGGAAGTTGTTTTTGGTAAATTTTGAATAATGCAATACGTAATTGTTTTCAAATAATTAAAAACTATGATTATTCATCTAATTTGAGGTCACTTTATTGATGTTCCAATATATATATATATAAAATATTAAAGAATGTGCCAAAATCTTCTACCACTTCTGTGTAAATAATATGTATAGATATTAATACATCATTTTAAACTTGATAATTGCATAAATGAAATATTTAAATAACTATTGCAATAAAAACTCTGTAATATCTCAGCCCCATCGAGTTAATTAAAGTGACTGCTTTCAGAACAATTGAAGTAGGTAAATGAATGCGTTTCCATAAAACATGAAAAGCATGAAGATTCGTTCCATGCACCGTGGAGGGAACCATTAGATAAATTTCGAAAATTTCAAATTAGCAGCCTGAATTATGGCGCCATCTGCATTCAATTGCACACTTTGCCAAAGTGCATACACAGCCGTGCGTTGTGCACATGTGTGTGTGTGTGTGAGTGTTTGAGAGTGTATTTGTTAACCGTATCCTGATCAACCCCAAAACGCGGCGAACTAAAGCTCCACTTCTAAATTGGCTTTTGTCTGACCATTGGCTTTTGCAATTTTATGCACCGAGTGGAAAATGTCAACATTAATTATACCCTGCAGCTATCGAGCCTAATTAAGCAGGGGAATATTAGGCTGCAGCAACGTAGAAAACATTAGAAGCAATAGAATCAATAGAAATTAACATTCGGCTTGATTTCCCACATCGTTACCTATGCTACTACCTTAGCTCTTTTAGTAAATCCATTTATTTTGTATTACATTTATATGAATTATGATTTTCATATGTTACAGCGTATCTTTTAGTTTTGAACTCCACTTGCATGCGCTTTTGTTTTGCCTTTTATTTGTGCGAATCGAGGTCGGCCACATTTTAAATTAACCCAAAACATGTTTAGGGGTTTTCCGCACAATTGCCTCATCGCAGCAAGCGCAACCATGTGGCATGTGGCATACTCGTAATGGGCTTCCCAAATGTTGCTGCACCTGACGCCCCTTTTTGCCCCATCGGGCGCTTTTCTATTGTTGGCTAGCCATATTCTATAAATTGCATTTGCAGCAGCTTTCAATGGGAGGTGTCTGTTGTCGGTTCAAATTATTGTATGCTAGTGAAAGGCGTAGGGAAAAAGAGACAAAGTGTGACTAGAGATGTTGCGTGCACTGCTTGCAAGCAGTTCATCAATTAGGGCATTAGAGGAACATGTTTACATAACTTCATTTCATCGCCTTTCACTCGGTAACTATTTTCTTTAGCTTCTTCAAGGTTTGCTCAAAATGTTAAGGCACTTTTAAATAAACCAATTTTTAATTTTAAAAAACTATCGTAGATATTAAGATGACTTTCTAATTGGTTTTTGCCAAGTTGACATGCATCAAAAAGTAATAGAATTCCAATTATGAGTACAAAATTGATTAATTTTGCACAAAAGTTTGTCTGACTTGTAGTTAATTGCATTAGTATTTAGTATTCATTGACCTTGATAAAGTACTGTACATTAAATTTAGTTTTTATAATTGAAGCTTTTTTAAAATTAATTAAGTTTTCATAACTGGATAGTTTTAATTTAAGTAAAATTCAGTGATTGTAAAATACATTTATGTTTAAATTATTCGGCTGCTTTATTAAAGTTTCAAGTTATTTATCAATTCCTTGGTACCTACAAATCTCACTTTCTCACTTTTAGTCTGAAGGATTGCCTGTTTAATTTCTTATATCTAATTGATTACTGCACACTTTTTAGTTAACTTATGAAAACGCAATATGCGCATTAAAGATTTTAAATAGCTCTTTGCGAAGGACAGCAGGGGAAGTGATTAAAAATGGTCTGCGTGTATTTAAAATATCTTGGACAAGGACTCTAACATTTGTACAGCTATTTATACTCGTTGAACACAACCGCAGTCGGTTGGTTGTGGCAAAGTGTGTGTGTAACTGTGTGTGTGTGTGTGTTTTAGCTGCAATCCCGGTTGCGATCCCGATGCTGATCCCGAAAACAGGTCGACGGTTTTTCGGAGGCACGGCGACGGCGTCCGGACGCACACGTGGCTACATTATTCGGCAACAAAATGGCCAAAACAACAAACCGCTATAATTTACCATATTTTATGGGTGCGCTGTGGCAATAAAATCGCCAACAAGCGCTATAACTCATTCGAGAGCGGCCCCAATGCCGCCAGCCGCCTGCCGCCCGACTCGCAACTTGCCGCAGCGGCAACTGAGCAGCAGAAGCTGCCCCCGGCGCACGTTACACGCTGACCGTGGTCGGGCATGGGTTTGTTTTGCGTATATCCGCGGTTGTGCAACGTGCAACAAACACTAAAAATATGACTCTGTGTGTGTATGTGCAGCATGTAGCAGATGAATGGTTGCGTTGATTGCAGAGACAGAGCGAGAGAGAGAGAGAGTGCGCGTCCCAGTTGTAGGCCCAGCCCCGCGGCTCTAATTTGTATCTCAAATGGCGGCTGTGGGCGCAGCGTTTTCTAATTTATCTATGCAGGAATATACATTGATGGCATACAAGTTTATGGCTATGTTGCCGTTGTGTTATCCTTGCGGTGGCAATTACTGCCGTTGCAGTTGCATTTGCCATTTGCAGTTCGCTGTTGCTACAATTTTCGGGGCCGCACGCAAAAAAAACGCGTCAAATTGTCCAATAAAAATTTTCAATTTGCGTGCAAAATGCCGCTGAACCGAGGCGCCCAATTCCCCAGTGAGTTGGCGAATTTAATTAATTTTATTTAAATTCATGGTGCATGCTGCATGCTGCTTGCTGCAGAGTGCACAGGACACAGCGAGGCAAGGACACGTTGCTGCTGTTGGCCTGCCAGTTAAATTATTGCCGCTATGTGTGGTATCTGTCCGATTGAAATAAAATAAAATGAAATAAAATAAAGCGAACGCAACGAAATGAAATAAAATTGTTTTGTGGTTTTTGCCCAAAGGACGCGTGTCGCCATTTTTCATTTCGTGCCAGTGCAAAAAAAGAACAACAATAAACGAACACAAATCGAACAAACGAACAAGGCACACACCACACTCCAGGAGAAGAGTTGTTGGACTCGCCGTCTGGCATACCCGTTGTATACTTAATTTCGACTGGGATGCTGCAGGCAGACGCCGCGATCGCTGTGCGAATAATTTAAATATTTAATTAACACATTCCGCGGCTAAGTAAAGCTATGAAATGAAACCAAACCCACAAGACTTGCAACTTGCAACCGGCGTTGACGCCATGCAAATCGTGCGCTTCAATCGCGAGTCCGAGGAGTCGCCACAACGTCGTCGTCGTCGCTGTCTCGCGCGTGTGTGTACAATTAATGCAGGAATAGGCGCAATTAAGTTTGTCACAGTCCAAACTGCCAACTGACTAGTGGCCAGTCTGTTGTGAGTGGAAGCCTTCGGCTTCGGCACCGGCTTCAACTGCGGCTGCGGCTTATCGCATGATTCTGATCGAGCTTTAACTCCGCAGCTGCAGCCTCCTGTTGTTTGGGGCATGCAAAACGCACTCGCACTTGTTGCCAAAGCTTTGCCCTGTCTCCAGTCTCCAGTCTCGAGACTTGAGTCTCGAGTATGGCGGCAACCCAAAGATTTATCTGCATCCGGTGTCCAGTTACCAGTGCCCAACACACACACACACACACAAAGCCATCACACACACAGAGTGGAACACTTGAATGATGCTTCGCTTGGCCATTTTGGGAGTAAATTTGTGTGCAAATGAGATTTTTATTTGGCTCATGTTTCTTATTCTCTCCCGTTTCCCTGATCGTTTCCACAGCGTCTGCCAAGATTGCGCAACACAAAAAAAAAACCATCACAGCCTCGAGATCAACGATTTATGTAAATATAACGAGTAGTCGAGCTCGATTTGGAGAAATATTCAAAAAGATCGCCAGCATAACTCAAGAAATAAACATTGTCGAAATGTGTCTATGAATAGACTGAGTTTCGATTTTCATAATCAAAGGCTGAGCATCAAATGTTGTCTGCTGTCCGACATGCTGATATCCGAGTAGACATAAGCATACACATTAAACTTGCTCATTAGTTGAGGGCATGTTTAATTAAGCGAAAATCAATCTCCAAATTAGCCAACTGCTTCTGATTTCAAAGTTGCCTTTAAACAAACAACACACATACACAATACTGAATTTAATTATATTTATGCTCAGTCAGCTCGGAGTACTCAAACTTGAACACATTTTATTAAGTATTTGTTATATCTATATTACAATAATCAGAGTAAACAAATATTTAAAAAGCTGCTAGAGTTTTGTCAAAAATCACAGAGTTTATATAAATGTATTTTCATTTTAATACAACAAACAAATCAATAAAAAAATAACCCACTTGCTCAATTATTAGCAAATCTTACAGGGAGCTCTCCTCGTGTTCTCAGGTTAACAATTTCTATTTATTTCAGTCTGCCACTTTTGACGCTATTTAAATTCAATTGATGAGAACATAATTTTAAAAGCATACTAAACATGTTGATCATGAGAGGTGTAAATATCGCCTATTTCGTATTTGCTGATAAATCTAATTTTTTTTTTTTAAAAGCTACTGTTTCAACTGCTTTCTAAAAGGTATCTTCAGCATTGTAATATTTATGTTATTAATGTTAACAATAATGTATTTAAAATTCAAATTTTAAATATTTAAAATTTTAATATTCATTTTGATGATGCTGGTTAAGAGTTTAGCTTTTTGTGAAACAAAAAGATTGTCACAAACTGTCGACAGGTGAGACAGCAATATGATGATATGTTAATGGACTATGCTTGATAACATTTCATTAAGATATCTACGAAATGATAAGCTTGAATTCAAGCGAGAGATTTGCAAAAGACTGAGTGAAATTTGTGCTGCGATTTGTATCACTATTTCGTATGCTTCGTTTTATTATCTGTTTACATATTTTGATAGATGCCTACAACAGCAATTTTTCCGTTCTATTTATCTTTCCCTGCCAGTTAGTTGCTTATTCAAATTGCAATCGCGTTCATATCACTTTCGAGCTAATAATGATGGGGCTAACAATAAACTGCTTTGCGGCTAGCTGCGTCTCTACTATAAAGGGATTTGTAAAATTGTGCGAGTTGTACTATATGTTGTTGGCGAAGTCAGCCTTTTGGCGAGGACGACAAACAACAGCAGTGAACACAGGAAAAAAAAAAGGAGCAGAGCTTTCAAAAAGGACCAGCTGAATGTTTAAACCAGCAAAGCCATTTGTTTTCTAGTCCGACAAGATGTTTGCTCGTTCGGCAAAATAAAGTACAGAATGCCCGACGCGTTCTTCCTCTCCCTCTTGCTCTCGCTCACACACACACCCACACACTCGTGCCCTATCCCTATCCCTCTCCCTCTCGCACTCGCAGTCGGCTGGCTAATGTGCAGCGGGTGCATTTGGGGCACTCAGAACATTTGGGATAACATGCGAACACGGCATATTTGCAGGGATCCAAAACGCCAAACGCTGTTGTCCGGCCACTCAGCTCGTAGAAGGTAATGAATGGATGCGAATGCATGACATGGACGCAATTTTCGACAGTCCATGGACAGGACAGCAGCCAGGGCGGGAAAGGGGGGGGTGAGGGGGTGGAGAGCACTGGCCGCAGTTCTGTTGAGTTCTGCTGATTAGCTCATGTTCAAAGTCTATAGAAAGTACGAGTAGACATAGGCTTGTGTTCACACACACAAAGAGAGACTTGCAAACACACACAAACACTCACGACACTCACACACATGTGTGTGTGTGTGTGTGTGTGTGCTCTAAACCCATCCAATGAAGCCCTCTAATATGGCTGAAAATACCTGGCAAATTAAGCCAAACTCTGCAAGTGTCTTTAAGCGACTTTCGTGGCTATATTAGAAATAACTGCTGGCTATTTATAGCTTATAAATTTGGCGATATTTCAGCTAGATCTGTGCGGGCATCAGTTATGCAGGTCTTTGGCTCATACGGTTCGTTGTACTAATTAAAACCTTAGAACTAACAAGCCAAAGTTGAAAACTTAAAACAATACAAGTGAGCGGCAGAGAATGAGGGAGAATGAGACACACACTGAGACAGAGAGAGGAGAGGGAGAGCGGGGGAGGGGGTACACTGAGAGCTTTGGCAGCTATCAATGGGCGGAGCGATTTCCCCAGTGTTCCAATGAACCAGCCCCAGCCACAGTTGCCACACGTCACTCGCCACTTGCAGCAGCTGGAAAGAGCAGCGCAGCGCGAGTCGATTTCGTTTGTGAGCGTCTCGCTTGCACTCGCGTCTGCTGAGAAACCAGTTTGCAGTGCTCATGCGCCGCACGCCGCGTCCCCCTTGCCGCATGCACAACCCCGCTGTGTGTGCTGTGTGTGCCACGAACTGAACGCGAAGCGTAGCAAGCACAACTTGCAACGCAACTAGTATGCGCTCGAACACGGCATTGCGCACATCGTGGGCCAAGAGTGGGCGCGTGCGAAATTGTGTAACAGATTCAACTCACGACGGTGGAAAGTCTACAGTTGGCCACAGTCGACTCCCGCTACAACTAACCGCCTCCTCCTGCTCTTGAAGCGCGGACTGCAAAGTAAGTACGAAACAAAACACAAGTATAAGAAAGGAAAGTGCGTGAATTAACAGCTGGCAACGCATTGAGGCGTGTGGTTTGGCGAAGACAGCGTTTGACTTTCAAAAAAGTTGCAACTTTTACGCCGCCGCCCTTGAAGAAGCCAATGAAAAGTGCTCGTCTTGAAAGTTTTTCAGTGTCACGTGGCATGTAACTTGTTACGTTAGCATATAATATTATAAGCACAAGCAGCTGCTGCAGATAAGCGACGTTAACGTCAAGTTCCGCTGGTATTATTACAGCGATACAATCAGAAACAAGTATGCGCACTGTTGTCGCACACAAAATGGGGAAGGAAATAAACAAAAACACATTCACAAGCAAAGCAAGCAGTTCAGCAGTTCATCGCTGTAGCACTGCTTCTTCCGGCGGCGCTCATTAGGCAAATAAGTTGAATAAAATAAATTAACTTTTACTATCGGATGTTTAGCACTTTCATGCGCTCTGCAGCGCCGTTTAAGCGTTTATGGTCCATTTTGTAGTCTTTTAGAAATATAAATCTTCTTTTATTGGCTATAAACCAAGAGGGTTTTTCGTATTTGCAAAAAATATCATTAGGCAGCTAGTTACACTGCTTGCCGTAATTGCATATGCAAGTGAAAGCAGTGCGCCTGAACGTAGATCTGGGAAAAGAAGTTGAAATTGTTCCCATCTTGACATGATTGCTTAGAATTGTTTAACTATTAAATTTGAAAGTCAGAAGTAGACCCTAAACAGGTGTCTAGAAAGTGTCGCCTGACTTTCAGGCCAGTCTGCGAATAGGCATTGAAGCGTATTTTTAACGAGTGTAAAAGTAATACTTTAAAAGTTCTTTTCGCCAGTTGATGAAAGAGCACGCAGGCAGTGCATACCCGTAGATATAGAAATACACTGGTCTACTCGCAGATCGCGTGACTGCGACCATAAACAGAAAATACTTCGCAAAACGCCTCCGTCGCTTTGGCAGGCATTAACAATATTGCAAGAACCTATCGCGGGCAACGTGAAAACGGGAAAAAAGCAGCAGCAAATTATCATGAAACAATATAATATTATTCATAAATGCAAGGTTTTTTGCTGGAACACAAAATCTCTAAAGAGAGTGTGCGAAAGAGAGACAGCCAGAGAGAGAGAGAGAGAGAGAGAGAGCGGTTGAAAGGTCTCTTACACCCGCCCTAGGTTGGGGCAGCTATCCATCAGCTCATCATGTTGAAGCGTTCGTGGCGCCGATAATAAAACAAAGATAAGAAACCAATTTTGCAATTGCCTTACAAGAATTTTTAATTAGGCAGACTAAGCCTTTGTTGCTGCCACCTTGCCACAGCCGCTGTTGCCGCCGCCGCCGCCGCTGCTGCTGCTGTCGTTGACCATTCAACGGAAATATGTTGCATCTTGATATACACACACTGCACTAGTAGCAAGTAAAATGAACCCAAACCAGTTGCCTTCGAACTGCGCACACATGCCCCTAATTTGCATACCTCGATATGAATATGTATCTTTGCTAAAGATAATAAAAGTATAACTAAATATGTGCTAAGTGCATGCCACTTACCCCTCGCCACATTTTCCATACTATACCTCTGACAAGCAGAAGTTATTATAGTCTGAAGGAAATAGCCTTGAACTTGAGCAAACACATCAATTTAAAGCCATAATTAGCGAGTCTACAAGTTTCATTTGGATCGACAGTTGGCTACGCTCTGTTGAAAGCTATGCAAACTAGAGCAATATTAATAGCTACAATATAAAACATATTTCTGCGCCACGCAAATCTTAGTGCAGCTCGCTTAATTACCACGTTCCGACTGGTGCATAAAATAGCTGACAGACAACATAAATAATAAACAGAAAGAAAAGTTTGCCAACAAACCGAAGACTTAATGCGCTCACAGTTAATTGCATTTTAAAATATGAGTAGTTTAACTCATTTATTTAGAAATAACATTCAGTGCAAAGTTAATGATTGAATAAATTATCTTAATAAATTGCTAGCTAACACTATAACTTAAGACTAAGTTACATTCAATTATTCGTGTTTCTAGTTCTGTTGCCTGCAACTTAAATATTAGTGGTGCCTACTCGAATGTCTCAATTTGAAAGTGGAACCATAATAAATTTGATGCTTGTCACCAGTGCTGCGCAGCATTTAGAGCCAAAGGCGGGGGAGGGGGGTTGCAAGGGAAATCGACATGGAAATTAGGTGTCTCACGAATGGCATAAAAGCAAACGGTTTTGCGGTTATGAAAACTTGTCGGTTTTCGACTGTCGGAGTGCAGAATATAATGGCAAACAATTCAATTCGCAATTTGCGCCATTAAGAGCATAATTATTCATTTATGCAGAATTTAACCGCTAAGTTATTGTAGCGTAGATCGCTAGACGGCTGTTCGGTTTTCAAGGCCCGGCCAAAGTCAGCGGAACGAGACACAGTGGTCCAAACTTATAGCGATTACATGGGAAGGGACGTCAGAGAAACAGAGAACCAGACTTATAGTGTAAATACAAAAAGAGTTACTCAAGTTTTCTGCTACTGCAAAAGTGGCAGACACTTGTCTACACAGCAGCATAATCGCAGTCGTAATTGAAACAATAGTTATTATACTTATGTCTAGTGGGGGTCTCATTAAGTTACAAACAAACGCGCAAACGTCGTATCAAATTCAATTTGCATTTTCAATATTTATTACTTGATTTCGTCGTCTATTTTCTGTGTGGAGCTCGTTTCGTTTCGTTATTTACCACCCAACTGAAAATGGGTGTGTCGTATCTGTTGGTCGATTAACTTTGCCTGTTCAATCCGTTGTCGGATTCGAAAAATCATTTTAATATTCGCCAGCCACACAGAAAACAGTGAAGAAAAAAAAAACAACGCACTAATTGAATATTCATATGGATTTCTGAATATGTTAGTGCCGACTGCACATTGGCAACATGCAACTTCGTTTCGTGATTAACTGACATTGTGTTGCTGTTGTTTTGGTTGTTGTTGCTTTTACTTTATGGGGAAGCTTTATTTGCTGTGAAATTCTTCAATTAATTTCAGCTACGAAGCCTCCAAGCTCAATCTCCACACGCACATTTCACCTCGTCGTCTACGAATCTTATTAAATGTGCAAATCATTGCGAAAGCATTTTATTTTACCTGATTTTATTTTATAACAACGCTCCGTTAATTTAAAGCATTCATTATAAGCGGGAGAATGGGCGTAATATGATATTTCCCTCGGTTCGAACGATAACAAACGATTTCAACTTGTTCTATTTACCACTTTTTATATACAGACACTTCTTGTTTTATATATTTTGTACATGTTGTAAGTCTGCTAACTGTTTCGCTTGTCAAACAAATAATTGTTGGCGTCGTCGGGGTTGAAGTGCGTTATAAACGTTATAACAATGCATAAATGTAAATACAATAATTCCCGATGTCAGGCTATGTGTGAACATTTGGAGCTAAGCGATTAAATGCATTTCGTTATTACATTCCTGCTTATGACTTTATTATGAACACACCACGCGACTTTTCCACTCGTTTCATTCACTCTCTCTCGTCCCCGGGGGATGAAGTGTTCAATGACACCTGCCTGCCTGCTTGCCTGCCTCACCTGTGTGTTGCAAGTACGAGTTCACTTGTAATTCTGACGGCCTTCGTGTTTACGTCTTGAAGCTTCAAGTTCCTACCCCCATCCACCATCCCCTGTTGGCCATTAAGTTGATCAGTCGGTTGGCACGCATTTCGAAATTAACATAATAATAAAATACCGCAAGTCTGTTTTTCGCCACCAAAAAATTCCTATTTAATGTCCTAATTTTCTTTCTTGCTCCCAGTTGCATAAATTGTTCTTCTTTTTTTTTGTTTTTATTAAAATTGCACTTTCCCAAGCTGAACACATATATTTTTTATATAATTATCTCAACAATTGCTGCGTAAACATGCAATATTAAAATATTTGTTAAAAGAACAACCGTAAATTCTCAATTAATAATCATTATTGGATCATACTTCCTCACATGAAATATATATATGTATATTGTTAAATTGCTTTTATAATTTCAGAATTTGCGTTATATATATATATTTATAAGAATACAAAAATAAGCATTTCTTAACGCAAAGCTGCATAAATTGAAGTGAAACTTCCTCAACCTGAACACATTTCTTAAAAAATGTTTAATTCGATTCTGTGTAATACCTACTTTAAAATATTTATAAGTTGCATAAAATCAAAATAATTTTAAAGACAAATTAAACTATTGAATCTTTTACACTGCTTGCGACGCTTTAAGTATACTGCAAGCAGTGCATGGGATCAGCAAAAAGGACGTTTTCAATTAGCGCACGTTCAGCGTCTTAAACACAAAACATTTTGCCTGTTATGCCCCCAAAATAGTATGCAATTATTTTGAGCAAAACCATGCTACAAAAAAAAAAAAGAATAGAAGAAAATAATGAGAGAAGGGCAGAAAAGTTTAGGCTACGCTTTGGTAAGTGGCCAAAACGCAAGCGCAATTGCAATAGATTTTACAGCGGGCGCTTGCTGGCTGGTAACCCTTTGTCTAGCAGCCATTTTAAGAGCCATAAAAACTCGAAAAGTTGTAGGAACAATGTAGACAGCGTGTTTTCATTTTATGCGAATTAAGCTGCCACTTGAACAACTTATTTTGCCTGAACAAGCGACTGGACCGCCGAGACCGACAGTAACTCTCCAAGGCAGGCACTCCAAATACCCCTCTCTATGCTGGTGTCTGCTTGTGTGTGTTTGTGTGTGTTTGTGTGTGACTAGAAGCCTTTGTGGTGGGCATGTGTGAGTGCAGACCGACAGCGAATGCCAAACAGCAAAGCACCCAATTGCAACCAAATTGTGATGTGAAACTAAATATTTAAATTCGCATCTATTTAATAATATAATAATAGACAACGAAGTTATATTTTTGCAATTTATGGGCATTCTCAGCAGGATCATTTAAAAATGCGCACAAATTCTAGTCTACTTTTAGGCAGATGCCAGGAGACCTGGCACATTTCCAACTGGGCACGCAGTGTGTGTATGAGCGATGTCGTCGACTTCCATGTCAGTTTCGCCGAGTGTCGACGAGCTCAAAAGGGATACAGTTGTTGCCGTGCTAAGGCGGGACCCGGGGGCAAAGGAGGATGACGATAGTGCGACAGAGTGACAGTCTGGCCACAGAGTCTACGCTATGTATAGCGAGGGAACGCAAACAGACAGAGAGAGAGAGAGAGAGAGAGAGAGAGAGAAAGAGACAGAGAAATGTGCGCATGCAGTGAGCTTGTTAATACACGTACCGTTAAAACGCAGCATTTCCCCCTGCATCCCCCCTGTAAATATGTGCTCTTGTAAGTATATACGATATGTGCGTACTTATTCCGGTTGATAAACAAGTTTACGGGTCTGGCGCAGCTTAAGGCATGTCCAGCAATAAGGATTCGCATAGACAAATGCCTGTAAATATTATCACTACGTCTAGCCTCATATCAGTCCTTAACTTGTTTCATTCACTGCTTACTTTATTTTACACAGGCGCTGAGAGAACCCTATTGTAAGAGGATTTTGCATCAATTCGGGACGTTGAACGAGGAACTTTTCAATTATTGCTGAATGCTGTAAGTAATTTTAAAGCGCACTATGTTTATATTACATGTGGTAACTTACGAGTTACTCACAATAATATTTATAAAATTTTTAAGTTCAGTAGTTTATTTAAACACTTAATACAAATTTGTAGGTTCAAGGTCTGAAATACAGGCACTGCTTTGAAGATAATTGCATACGCATTGCAAGCAGTGCATTCAGCTTGCAGTAGAGCTCAGCATCTATTTCTATAGGCTTTCTTAATGGTATCCTGGGTAACTGGTAGACTCATTAGATTACTCTTAACTCAGCGCTGTCACCTTTGATGTAGGGTATACTATATATGCTTAAATTACTGTAGCGTATCAGTGCCAAAAAGTAAATAGATCCATTTTGTAGTATATAGCGAAATATTCAAAGAGGATATGTGTGTTTGGCAATGCGAGTACATATGTATGTGAATGAGCATGTGGATGCTTAAGCATATATGTACTTTGGGCGTATGCACATGTGTATTTCCGATTGAAACGCACATGGGTTGATGGCTCATTTACCATAGAAAGTCGTTGCCTGCCGCTGTCGTTCATCAGGCGGTGGAGGAGAAGTGTCCTCCCAGCACCCAGCCTCCAGCTCCGAACAGCCAGCAGCCAGCAGCCAGAATCCAACAGGAGAGCCGACGCTAGGCGCGCAACGTGCGCACATTCGTCAGAATTTGCATTTCAATTCGAATGTCAGGATGACGGAGCGTCGAATTTGGGTGGCGGTGACGGTGGCATCGGCATCCAAATGAAAATAAATCACGTTGCTCAGCTATTGCCGCAGACGGGGAACGCACCGCTCGAAACATAGCCACCATTAAGCCAAAAAAAAAGAGAGCGGAAAAAAAAGAAGGGCGCCCGGGGCGTGGGCTCAGTCAGTCGTGGAAGCGGCGTCGACATCGACGTCGACGTCGTCCCCCATTTTGAACTCATTTATTCGAATTTTTTGTGCAAAAACGAATGTGAAAAGTTTTCTGCCATCATTTTGAGTGATGTCAATTAGATTGATTTGATCAGCGAAAATATGTGATTTATCAGACTGTAACACTGAGTGGGCGGTCCCGAGGCATTTCCTGAAACGTCCCCTTCTCCGTTTCCCACCCCACCTCAGGAAGAGCATTGCAATGCTGTCGGTTGCTTCACCGCACTGGATGATGCCTCAATGCCGAATCACATGAATATCTAATGTGCCACACACACTGACAGCCACACTCGCACTCGTACTCATTCCAGAACTCACACGCATTCGCTTCATCACATCTTTTCATTCATTTACGCCATCAATCAGTCATCGAAATGGGGAACTTAATGTCCGTTGACCCTGGCTCCCGCCCTACAGGGAGAGAGTACTAAGAATTTGTGCTCAAACGCATGTCATATGTGCATGTGTGTAATTTGGTTTTGTCTCTATTTAAAGTGGCATAAAATTGTGAATTTATTTTCATGTATCTGCAATTTATAAAAATAGGGATTATCAGAAGATAAAAACTTATAATTGCAATTTTATAGCGTGAACTGCTTACTTAGCTATTAGGTGAAAGTGCAAGCAGTACATATCCATAATTGCATTGATTTTAATTTCCTCCCACTTTTAAATGAATGCGCAAAATGGCATACTTATTTATTCATTAGTAAAATTCTATATATTTTCACATTCTATGTAGTTATAGGGCTCCATAAAGGTTTTTATACATTTGTTTAATGTCTAATTTCGCTAAATTTTGATTTAAAACGGATCACGTGCGAAATTGTTCAATTTAGTTAGTGCTTGAATAAATGCGCCAAAGCAACAGTCCCGCAAAAAGTCTGCCCTTATAGAATCGTTCAGTGTCCCAAAAATTTAATTGTAGTACAAATTTGTACAACAAGAAAACAGCGAACTTTATGTGCAGCTCGAAATAAAATATGATAAACTTCACAAACATATGCTTAACAACTTGAGCTAATAAACTCTGTTTAGTTATCGCATTAAAAGGATTTAGTAGTCGGGTAATCAATCAAGCCATTAAGTTGATGGCATTAAGGAATCCGAATGCGACTGAATACACTCATTATCACAAATCTTTGGTCAACATTAATAATGACCAATTGCCATGTCCACGCAACACTCGCATGCCATCATACATGTATGTATATAGCATATAATTCCTGTTCCTGGTGTTATTACAACAGTTTGAAAGCCCATTTGATTAACCACTCCCTGTTGGCCTGGCCATGAATGGTGGCAAATAAATATCATATCCACAAAGTTAACATTTTATTCGGCAGTCTAAGCGCTTCTGGTTTGCGGATACGCCTACGAAATTAATATACCACAATATAGCTGTGATAGCAGTGCGAGAGAGAGTTGGGAATTGGGGAAGCACTTGCGGGTGTCATACAAAACAAATAAAATAAATCAAATCGGAGAAGCGAATGAAAGGAAATCGCAATTCGAATGAACGCATGTGAGTGCGTGTGTGTGTGTGTATGTGTGTGTGAAACAAAGCGAACAAGGCAACAAAGGGGGCGCCATACTTGGCACCCAAAGAATTTATGCGCATTCTGGCGCAGGGCCGCGCCCACGCCCACGCACTCGAACTCCCTCCAGCTGCAGCCACATACAGTTGAAGCCCATACTTGGGCTTGGGTCTGCGTGTTTATAAGCTGAGTTAGTGCCTCAGTTTTGTGTTTGTCTGGACAACAACAAATGGCTCAGAGACTCGACTTGAGATGGACGGAAGGGGAGGGTGTTGGTTGTTGCCTTTTAGGGGTTGTTACCAGCACCAATAACTCATTTTCAAATGGAAATAACATCAAATAAAATTCGCGCTACTGTGTCGCCTTCAGCCCGTGTGTTGGTGTTGTTGTATTGTCCTCTACTTTTTCCGGCCTTGAATGCCGCCACCATGTGTGTCAGTTGCTATTGCTATTGCTGTTGTTGTTGTTGTTGCTGTTGACGCTGGTCGTGGTCGGCAACGCGGTCGTTTGACTGATGAAATATCGTGACAGGCAGTATAAAAGCTATTAAAGCCGAGTGTGTGTAGATGGCGCTACTTGAATTTGTCAAAATGTCTTTTTACGCGCGCTGGCGGAAGGCGGCGGCAACAATAACAAATATACAAAACTCCCCACAAGTTCCGAAACCAAACCTAGCTCTGCACTCACACTGACACATACAACCACACACATATATTGTAAACGGGTGAAACTTTGATTGATGCCAAAGTGTCACGCAGGCGCGCATGTGGCTAATGGGCGGTTACGTTACCAAACGCCGAAATAACCAAAATAACCAATACGCCCGACACTCGGCGCGATATTCGTATAACGTATTATTCGTGCATTGTCTCCCCACAAGCTATTCAGGCTTTGACAAGCGTTTGACAAATGTTGCGGATTGCGTCTTTGTTACTTACACATGTGGTTGATGGAGTATGGGGAGGGGAGGCAGCTAATCGAAGCACAATTATTAATTTTAAAATTACTTTAAGCACACAACACAGTAGTGATAGCAACGCAAGTGAACTAAGTGCTGATTACTAACTAGTTCATGCGCGTTCATTTAGTTCATTGGTAGAGCATGCAATAGAATGTAGCCGGAACTAATGGTACAAAACACTAGTTCGAACTAGTTTGCGGAATCCACTTCGCGATAGGCAAACAAATGTGTAAACAGCTCTGAGTGATTATTTATGAATGCAAAAGAGTGCAGAAGAAGATTGTCCGGATGCTGGCTGGCTGGAGCTCACATCGCGAATCCAATGGTGCCCCGCTGTTGCGTCTGACGTATCCACAAATAAACGCGCGGCGCAAAGCGTCTCAAATACATCAAAGTAACAAGCTCCAGCTGTGCGCCACAGTAAGCTCACTCACAGTCGCTATCGAGGCGACAGAGAGGCGTTGGGGAAGCGAGCGTCATACTCTGTGGCCATTTAAATGCTGTGCATCCAGCCAGGACACCGGCGCCCACAGTCACAAAATATGGCACTGACTTAATAAAGAAATGAAATATCGCGAATGAATGAAACCTACTCGCCAAGACAAACGGAATCCGCAAGAGCAGTTCAAGCGACAGAAGCCGTCTTGGCTGTCTTGGCTGGCGCTAGTTCCCCATGCTGCGATCTCGAGAATTGTGGCGCGTTATGGGTGCCCAAAGCTCTGTTGGAGTTTCGGGATTCCCCCCTGCGACAGCCAGAGGTGTCTCCTGAGTGCGCCCATTGATCTTGTTGTTCTGCTTCATTAGTTACGATTTCTGTCGCCTGGCGTCGTTTATTGGTAAGCGTTATGCATGCAACACAATTGTCTTGGGCAGGGTTAAAGACAATTCATTACGAAACTAATCCAATTTAAAGTGAGCATTTAATGGCAGCAAATACATACAATACCGTAGTCATTATGACTTAGAAAAAAAGAGTGAAAATGTTGACAGCTTAAGTTTAAAAGTTTCCTTTTTGCATACTGAAATCTTTATTTTTAATAAATTTCATTATATTTTTAGTTAAGCTCTCAATTTTATTGACAGTATTTAAAGATTCAATTGTTAAAGTAAAATTTCAGTGAGAACTAGAAAGTTTTATTTTATTTTAAATTATTTTATAAATTTTACAATTTTAAATTCTAATATTTAAACAAATTTCAATCGAATTCAAAGCCATAACAAGTTGTCTAAGCATCCCAAATCTAGATAAACTTTAAGTCCAAGAAACTTAATGTCAAATTCACAGCTGAAAATGAATGGCAGACCACATTAAGTATACGCACAGTAGTTCTAATTTAAAAGACTTGCTAATCAAAATGTATTACCCATTAGGAATTATGTTGCTTGAGAGAGCTTAAATCATTACCTAAACTAGACTCGAAAATGGCTGTTGGCTAGAAACTAAATGGGTTTAATGGGGCGCAGGTCAGGGTCCTGGTGGCTTAAAGTACGTAAACCTTTATGCTGCTCTGATTGCTTGACTGGGCTTTTGTGTGCGCTATTGTTCAGCTGGCTGCCATTGTCTGATATAAATTAAGCAAATTTTGTTGGGGTACCTTGCATAGTTTCATGTGCAAAATCAATTCCACCTCAAGCCAGTGATTTCACCCTTTCCAGATGAAGCACTCAAAGAGGAAGTTGGAGGTGGCGGGGTTCGAGTAGAGAGGATTTAAATATATATCTCATATACTGTGCCGGTATTAACTTTTCACTCTAAGCCCAACGTGCAATAAATTACGTTAAAGACGCCAAATTCAGGCAAATTTGCATGGCCATGCAACAAACAACAACAACAAACGGGCAACCCCTCGCAGCGAGTGAGTGGGGTAAGGACGAGTAGTGAAGTCGCATGCGGCACACGCATCGCATCATCATAATTAATAAGAGACAATTTGACAATGGCCCTTTAGCGTTAACAGCAGCGATATCATTTTCAACTGTACAAACTCAACGCCAGCCAAAAGAGCAGTAGCAGCCAAAGCCCTTGCCACGCCATGGCATCCTCATCTCATCTGGGGTCTGGGATGGCACACGCACACCCTCTTTGCCATTTTGCGCCAAATTAAATTCAACCTCAATTGAGGGGTTAATTTCTATCACCACGCAAACAAAAACAAAACCGCCCAAACAGCAGACACTACCAGAGGGTTGCCGCCAGACTTGGATGCGGGCCACGAAGAGTTCGGAGTGTAGAGTGCGAGTGTGGAGTGCGGGTTGCGGGTGCGGGCATCGCAACCATTATCTGCATCGAGTTCCACATAGAAAATCATTACGCCATTCGCACCATGAGCGACGTATTCAATTTGAGTGTCGTTGAGCTCTTTATTACGTTAGTGTGAAAGTCGCGTGCGGGAAAACCCCAGCGACGACAATAAGAAATACCGAATACGGAATACGGAACACACAGACTGCGACTCTGTTTGGGCCTCCCTCGGGCACAACTGTGCCCAGGGCCGAGGGCCCAGGCGCTTGCTAACAACGCATTCATTCACGGTGCGTAAGTCACAGCAGCCGGGTGCTAGAGCCAAAGCTGGAGACGTCGCTGCAACAACAATAAAGCAGCAGAAGGGCGTTTTTTGAGCTGGAGGTGGAGATGGGTGGAGGTGGAGATGGAAGTGGAAGTAAATTGAAAGCATGCTGCCGGGCGGGCGCTATCAAAGCGTTCGCAACCCTTCAACTAAGAGCTGTGAGGTTGCGCCAGCGGTAACTCCGAAATCCATTAGCAAGCAGCGTGCGGCAAACGGCAACGTCAACACATCTATGAAAACCTTTGCCACTGGCGATGCCAGCTATAGACGGTTGCGATGGTTGCGATGGCCAGCGGCATGAGGCTTTTATGCACAGCGCGTCGCTGGTCGCTGGTTTTCGGTTAACCATGGGCATGCCCCTGCTGTCTGACAACTCTCTACTACTCTACTCTCCCAATCTCAAACGAGACTCATAAACATATGCGCCTCACGTCGTTTGGCGTAAATCTAATGTAGCCGTGCCACTGCCGTAGACTGGCGACGACACCCCGTCTGCCCACCCGGTGCACGCCCAGCATCAGCATCAGCGACAGACAGACGGACGGATTTCTAGTGCTGCTTTGATGAGGTTACTGACTTTGGCGAATTAACTCCCACTAACCAGGACGTAGAACCCCAGCCACCTCAACGCCTCGCCGGGGCGTTGCTGAACCGGAAACCACTGCATTTTGTTGGTCCAAACAAGAGGGTGCCACGCTTTAACGCCTCAAAAAATCTCTTGGGACACTTTAGAAACACAATGCGGCATTTAAATGAACACAAACCTTAGAGGTTCATTCATTTACTCAGCCCCCAACCACCAGCAAAACGAACTGTAAGAGTTATGTATGCACTTAAATGGCTGTATCTATAACTCTTGCACACACACGCGCACACACACACATGAGTCTCCTTATATGGTGTGTACTTTGCAATACCCACCCAATAAGCTAAGACAGACGGAGGGGAGGGGAGCTCTATAGAAATAGCTGGCATCTCAGATATCTGTTCATTTGAATAAACGTGTATTATTGAGAGATCTATCTGTAGGATATTGATAGAGCAATCAACAATTGGATTATGCCTTCAACCCTCAACAGCTTACAAGTCAATGAACGAGTGTCAGGGTTAAGTCGACATAACCCGTGTTTTTATAGTGAAACAAATGCGCTAGCTATAGTCGGACAGGACTGGGGGTCTTATTGTTTTAATAATAAATCTTATAGATTTAAAACAAACGACAGTTGTAGGATTCGTCGATAATTCATAATAAATTTCAGGATTTCGATAAAATCTAGTCACATTTAAATATTAATAATGAAGACATTTTCAGGATTATTTTGACTTTAAGTTAACTTCAATGAAAATGTAAAAACACTTTTGTAAACTTAAAATTCTGGGAATCTAAGATTGAAACTCGAAAATAATATGATAGACAAATGAGTGAACAACAGACGTATTGAATATGCATTTATTAAAATGACTTCAAACACAAATTCCCGCAGAAATCCAATACGTAATTAATCCTAGTTACTTGAAATGTCCAACATCTTATTGAACTGTCAAAATCGTGTATTATCTGTTTGTGAATCCCTGTTTAATTGTCCCAGAAAGAAGTACGTATTTATATGTAATCCAAATCCATAACTTGATTGATAGACTTATGTTTGAGCAGATGTGATTTCTAGTCGCGAGTCCACAGTGGTTATCAGTGACTTGGGATGCGAAATCCCGAAATCGCAGACCAAATCCGAAATCCCAGTTGTGTACAAGAAACATAAATTTTATTTATTTATGTTGTATAAGTGTGTTGCCGTTTTGCTGGATGCTCTTCGCTTCTTTTGCGTTTTTCCACGCAAAAATCGACTATGAATATCAATGGGGGGATTGTGGCACAACGAGACGAGACGGCACGCGCCCGAGTGCGAGGCCAAGACCATTCACATCCACATCGACTAAGTGCTCATGGCCCACAGCTGAAGGCAGAGGCAGAAGCAGAGAGGCAGAGGGAAAAAGGGAAGCAGACGATGTCTACTGGACTCGCATGTATTGATATTGTTTTTATCAACACTCAACGTGTGCAAACCTCGGGGCCGGCTTCGAGTTTTGGGCCACTTGTGCCCCTGATGAGATTTTAATTTTATTTTATTTAGGATTGGGATTTTGTTGCTCCTGCTGCCGCAGAAGCAGAAGCAAGTAAATCACCACACTTTCAATATTGCCCGTATCGAACAAGGACAATGCTATCAAGACGATTTTTTCTGTTTGGGGTGGTTAGCTTTATATCGAGTCACTTTAGTTTGCCCCCGGCTGATCCTGATGGACTTATGCTACAGGCATGCACACACATGCCCAGACGTGTATAGACATGTTCGTCCTGGCTTACACTTGTCCGTGCCGAGTAAAGCGGAAAACATGGAGCACACAACCAACAAAAAAAAGATGAAAAAAATGAAGGAAAAGATGATTGGTCTTCCTGTCGAGTGCTGATTGTTTGCCATATGAGATAAATGAGCAGAAGCTGCAAACTGAAGGTTCTTTCGTATTAAATTCATGGAAGTTAAGTGCTTTGTAATTGATGTTATAAAATATTTATGACAGGCTCGGCCAGGTCGACACAGAGCCAGAGAGAGGATGAGAGCTTACCAATCAGACGGCAGGGCCAAAATTAACTTTTCGTCTCTAATTGACATTAATTATTTAAAAGGATACCGAGAAAGTGTTTTCCGTTGAGCGACAAAGTTACCGTTGAAGTTGAAGTTGAAGTTGAAGTTGAAGCTGTTGAATAAAAGACACCAATCCGAAAAGTTGGCAATGCAAAAGATACAAACAACTCCCACAGATACTTTATCTGTGCAACTGTGCACAGAGATGGACTGATAATGATAATGCTGGCCTTGGCCTTGGCTCGGACCAGGGGGAATCACCACTGACAGGCTTTGATGCATCAATGGATGATGAATTATATTTGACATCTATGTGCTTTGCACTCACACACACTTCGAAGCACTCACTCACATCAATTCATTCGGTCGTGTGAGTATCTGTGCACTCATTTGGCAAGAGGCCGCCGCCGTCACTGTCGCCGCCGCACTTGGATATGTTTATTTTACTGTCAAAACATTAAAGCCAAAACTCGCCGGGACGGGGGTTGATTGTCAACTCAGCGCAGGGCGGCTTACTTTGATAGGTTTCCACTTCTGTGCGAGGGTGGCTACCCTGGCCCGGCTTCACGTGGCGTCACGTGGCGCTTGTCTGCTGTCTGTCGACTGCTCATATGAGAGTCTTTCCCTCTCTCTCTCGCTCTCTCTATTTGTCTCTGTGTCTCTTTTGGCTTGTGTAGACAAACATATTTGCATATGTTGGCGGCATATTTTAACAAATCCTGCTGGATTTCCTGCCCAACAGACACCAGATACACACACACACACACACTGGGGCAACATGCCTTTTTGACAACTCATAACAATCACTCATCATAAACAAAGCGTCCGGCCTCAAGGTGGCAACGCAGCAGCCCAGCTAATGGCAGACAATGTGCAATGTGTGGTGTAAGTATGTAATGAATATACACTGAGAGAAATCATCCATTCGACGCGCACAGAACACAACTTGAGGACAGAAAGTTAAGCTTTCAGCAAAATACTGATGGGAAAAATTAAAATGTTGTATCCCAATTACAGTTTGTTAAAATCTAAAGATCTTTATTATAGCAATTATCAAAAAATTTAGATAATTAATACATTTTTATGTGGGGTATAATAATGTTTATTTTTATCTTGATCTATAAGCCAAACCAGCCACATTTTTAATCAATAGATTACAGTAAACTTAAAATCTCACTAAGTTAAAAGAATATAGAATAACATTCAAGTATTAAAGTCAAGTCTAGCATTATTATCTTACATCTTATTAATATTATCTTACATCTTTATATTATATCTGAAAGATATGTTATAGACAGTATTTGTATTTAATATAATCCATTAGCAGATCACGATAGAGAACCACTGCATTTCAATTTCAAATTCAATCGCAATCTGATTTTAGATAGTAATTTCTCTCATTGCTCATCGGGTGAATATATGTTGTGCATCAGCACCTCAGCACAGTTCTTGTAAGCTCTGTTAATTTGTTGCGATCTTGGAGTGCAGAAGCGAAATCAGTCACTGCAGGTAAAATAAAGACTTCACTCAACTGCTGGCCGCACTCGTAATTATTTAATCTGCTGCAAATTAGTTGGCCAGCATGTTTATTGCCTTTTAGCCAGAGCCATTTATCCATCGGCCTCCCGGCCAGTTTGGCAGCAGTCGAAACAGCAGCAGCTTCAGCTTCGGCATCAGCATCTTGAGTTGAGGTCAATTAAGAGGAATCCGCAAAATAATTGCCAAGAAATTTATTCGCTTCATTAACTTGTGAAAGGACGTGGACATGAAAGTTAAGCCCAGAGAGTCAGCCACATGAAGTCAGCTAGAAAATTAAGTGAAATAATTAAATCTCAATCGGAATCTATTAGATTGGCTTTGATGCGACCAACTCTCTTTCTCTCTCCTGTCTCTCTGCCTTCTCAACCCGTGTCAGCTGAGGAGGAGATAGGGAAGGGGGAGAGGATGAAGTGATATAAATTGTGGAAGGCCATCAGCTAATCTGGCGACGTCGACCCAGCAAGGGGTTAACGAGTGAGCTGCCTGCTTTGTGTTTGTGTTTGTGTCTCTGCTGCTGTTTTGGGGTTGCAAACATTTCTACACATTTTTGGGGGAAATGCAACAAACGACGGGCGTTGGGTGTTGTGTTGGGTGGGCTGCAGAGCAGCGCAGACCAGAGCTGAGTGTAGAGCGAGTGGCAACTGGAGTCATTTATCACCCACGCAGCATCTTTCATAATCAGGCCAGCAGGCTCGCTCCGAGGCCTGTGCATGCCGAAATGCAAATGACTCAGGACGGCGCACACTCACGGTATGCGATACTCTCGTACGCTGGCTACAAAGGAGCAGCCGCGGCTTTTAATTTACAACATCCTACGAGCCAGTCGGGCACCAGCAGCAGCAGCATCAGAGACCCTCACATGCATCTGTAGCTGTAGCTGTAGTTGTTGCCCTGCCTCCCGAACTGTCGCGCTCTGGTCTCTCAGAGCAACATCCGCCATTGCAGGCCAGACGGTTGGACGTCGATATTGCTGCCTCTTGCTGTCGCTGTCGCTGTTGCTGTTGCTTTTGGTTTTTGGCCAGGCCAGACAAAAGGTCGGCACACACACACACACACACACAGTTAAACATTCCGGCCGACTTAATTAATTTATGCACTCAGTGAAATGCATCGGGGTCGAGCTGGGATCGGGAACGACGCGGTGCCAGTGTTATTTGGACTTTAGCTGGACATCATTTCTTTGCTCTTCTTGAAAACCCGCCTAATTTCAAAATTAATGAGCGGAATCTTGATGGCCGATGGAAGCGATAAGCCTCATGATTTTGGCTGTCACACACACACACATGCAGAGAGAAGGACAGGGAGAGAGAGAAAGAGCGAAAGAGAGAGACGACTAAGTGCGGCATCCCCACACCCCGCCCGTTAACCCCGCATCTGTTTTGACCATGGGCCTGAGTCGAAGTAAATCACGTGTTTATTGGCACTTCACTTACGACGCCGTCACCATCGTCGTCGTGACGTCGTGGTCGTCACCAAAAATGGCACCGCTCTCGAGCTGTGGGACTCGGTGAGTCTGCGACCTCAACGTCAGTTCTGGGGGACTGAGAATGGGAATGAGCTGGGCAAGGAACGTCATTAATTAGCCGCTTTTTTGAAGTGTGGGGAACGGATGGCAAGCGACGTGTTTATTTGGTTTTGGCCTTTGCTTCTTCCACATCATCTTATATAGTATGCATTGGGACTTCATTTACGAGCCAGTCAACTCTGCCTTTGCCTTTTTGCCGTTGCCGTTGCCTTTTAATGCCGCTCTCTGCTCTACAGACGCGGCCAGTGCAATTGAGTAGGGCATAAATCACAATAAGCGGCTAAGAGGTGTAAAACCGTATGCAAATGCCGACGATTACCACGAAAACTCTTTCACTAAACATGTCCGCACTACTTGCAACACGCTGTCGCACAGCCACTCTGATTATCAGCAACAAAATGTCTACAAACATATTTAGATTACCATATCGGTATTAGTAAGCAATACTAATGTCATATTTTGGCGTGCGAGCTGGCAACTTTATTACTCGCCACCACTGTAGCTGGCGACACTCTTGCAGTTACGTTGCTTTTGACCGGAAACTTCTTATCTTGTGGCTAATCTTATTGATGTTTCAGATGACGATTTGGGTTTAATTCTGAACTTAAGACAAGCATAAATTTTGTGTACCGTATAAAATTGATTCATTTAATATCATTCATTCCATTGAGCAAGATATACACCTTCGATAGAGACTGCGATCCATTCAGTCGCTCACTCACCGGTTCTGAAATCTTGAATCTCGAATCTTGAACCCAACCAGACAAACAGTCTCGCTTCGATTGCTACTCTTGGCATTCGATTGGAATTTCTCCACAGTATTTTGTAAACAAAGCATTAAGAGAATGTTGATGATATGCTTGATGTCAATATAATTTTATAATATATTGTATTTACCACACAAACTAACACAATTATTGATTCATTTCTTATATTTCGTTTTCTTTTGTTTCTTTTTATCATTTCAGTTTAATGCTTAAAGTTGTGATTTAACAAATTTGTATAACACTTCATTCTCCTTTTACATTTTCAGGGAAAAACGGAGCAACTACACAAATTCTGGCTTAATCATCTGGTTTGTATAAAATATTGCTTCAATTATTTATTTGGCAATTCAAACTAATTCGTTTTTATTTGCAGATACCGCCCCTTGACTGTACAACGCACCCGAAATATAAAGAAATAATCATTTGTTATCATATAAAAATACTTAAGTACGCATTGAAATGCTAATGACTGCCTCGCATTTTGCATTAATTATTTGTAAGCCTTAATGGAGTTAAAACAAAAGCAGAAGCATAAATAACTCATTTTAACAAATATTGAATTTTAAGACAAGCTGCTAATAAATATTTTGTTAATTATATGTTAATTTAAAAAAATTTTAGGACTGCCAATATCAAAATGTACCTGTCTACAATATACTATTATGTGATAAAATGAATATTAAATAAGATTACAAATTGTAAAACCAAATGCATCGACAGATAACATAAACATTGATTAAGTGCTCTGGTCGGCTGTGATCGTCTTAGAGCTACCATTTCAAGATCCGCTCACACACATTAAAACATATGCTTAGCATGCCATTACATAAACACACGGATCTTGTTTATTAAGCTTAAATTCACCAATACAAATTGAAAATTATGAATCCTATAACTATGACAAACATATTTGATTTATTGGCTTTTAAATATGTATTAACTTTCGACTATTGTTTCCTTATTTAATATATTTTCTTTATACTACTTCTTCTTCTGTCTTAAAATGGAGACATATTTGATCGATAATACTGAAATTTTAAAACTTAAATTTTTATACTTCTGAAGTTATTCAAAAACATATATACAATAAGATTTAATGAATGATTCTAGTTCTGTATAATGTGTAGTGCTTGAAAAGATTTTCATATGGGTTCAAAAATTCACATCCTTTGTTTAATGATGTCGCATTTAAATTTAAACGTATTTTTACACCTTATATGATTTCAACGGACACTCAGACATATTGCACTGCTTGCATTAGAGTATATTTGACTGCAAGCAGTGCAAATGCACAAATATACGATCGCATAGACTTTATTTACTTTTGTTGATGTTACCTAAATTCCTTACATGATTTCACTTCTCTTGATCATGTAATTTTAGAAGACGTAGTTATTATTGTTCAGCAGTTGAAGTATGCAAAACCAACTATTACCCATCTTAATCTTGATGGCCAAGTATCTAATTACGTCATAATTAGCATATCAGTTTTCCAAGAAAGAATTTCACTTAATACCTCGCAGAATCAGGGCAGACGTTACTGAGTCTCTATATTGTGTCTTAACTTGTCTATTTCCAGTCAACTGAGTTCGTTTTTCATATGTATGCATTTTTTACCTTTCTGTTTCTATTGCAATTATTCTTTTATTTGCATGCTTTCTGTTGTTCGTTCGTTGACGGAGAAAAGTAACACGATTTGTGTAACATTAATTCACAAATCTGCATTCTAGTCTAATCCGGCTTTGCCCGAGTTTCAAAGTTGATTCAGTGGATGACAGTGAAAGATGCAATAAGTAAATTTAAAATGTGAACGCAAAATGTTTCGCTGGAATAGAAACCATTATTTAATTAATTGTAAACAGCCTAAATTGAACTCAAAAAAATGCTTGATTAAATTGTTTAGAAAAGTGCAGACTGATTCAGAAATTTAGGCTTACTGATGTAGGTTATTTGGGAATTGTGGTATAATTTAATTAATTTGCGAAGCAATTTAATTATAATTCTAATTAGATTAAACTCTGATGCATTTCTGTGCGGTAATCAAAAAACCTGTTTTCTAACTTGACCAAATGCACATATTTTGTGCAGCCTGAAAGTATGCAATGCTTTTTGTTCGTTTGTAAACTGCAGCATACTTTTGTAAGTTCCAATTTACTGCTTGAGTGCATTGAATTGTTGATGAATATATTTAAATTATTTATGATTTCAATGTATTTAAATGAATGCAATCATATTATGAGAGATTGCTCACATTAACAAACTTTGTCACTCTAAAAGTTGTGTATTTGTAGTCTTTATGTTGACCATTTATTTAGATCAATTATTTTCAAATAGAATTATTTCATAGATGACCTAGAAGAATGTGTACTCGTTAGTCTTTTGTGCACTCGTTAAGAATGCTTCCAAATATTCGAGAGCTCTCACTTAGGTACTTCCAGGAACTGGCAAATAAAACAACAATTTAACTATTGATAAATGCCATTGATATTGAGAAAGTCACCCCATTCTGGTCATTTAATGTGGAATGGGAATTAAATATCTATTGTTGGCTCTTTTGCTACCTGGCTGGAAGTGGAGGGTAATATGGGTCACAGAGATGGGCAGATGAGATCTCTATATATGTATGTAGGATGTGGGGAAGTTGCCAAATCGAGCATCATAAATCATGCCAAAAACAGTTTGGTTTGCTTTGGTTGGACGCACAGAAAGTCAAACAGAATGCGATCACTTAAAAGTATTCAGGCATTTATTTATGTCAAAACATGGTACGTTAAGCCGACTGTCAACCCTGCTGCCCAAAAGGTACCAGCACCAGGGGTCAGTCGTATAACTCAATTAAAGACAACGACTACGACGAGGACGACGATGAAGAGCTGGAGGATCGCTGAGCTGCCCTCACGCAAAGCGTCGCAGCGGGACGTCGGCGCATTAGCCACTTTTCTACATCTTCGTCTGCGTCTGCGTCCCCGTCGTTGTAGTCGTCTTGTGATTTGAGCAGTTGCTCAATGGACACAACAAAACACAAGTCCAAACAATGCCCAAATGGCAGAGAGATGGCGATCGGCGATCGGCGATCGTTGTGGTTTTTGACAACGACTGCAAAATAGACGCCACACACACAAAATATCAAATGAACCTCTGAATGAAACATCCTTACACCATTTACCTCTCGCTCGCTCTGTCTCTCTCTCTCTCGCTCTCGCTCTCTTGCTGCCTGTTGCCATTGTTGCCACAGCTGCCGCTGTGTGGCCGACGATCCGCCTGCGCAATTGAACCTTGGCCACGACCGACCTCCAAGGGCAAGCGCAGAAAACATGATTTTTATGTAACGAGAACATTGTTCTTGCTGTCTCGCCGCTGTGGCCACCACTGCAATTGCTTCGTTGGCGATCCATTTGCCCCCAGTCCAAGCGCAGTCAAGTGGTGGGAGGCAGGGGTGTGCTGTGGCAGCAACAGCAGTACAGATACACAAATACACGACTCCGACCCGGCGGATCGTGCAAAACTACAGCGACGGTCTGACAGGTGGCGCCGGCGCCAATTTGAATATGAGAACATCCAATGATTACGATTACGAGTATGCCACGAGTTCGACTCTGAGTAGTGGCGACTGTCCCCCAGACTGTGGGCCCAACTGCGGGTAGTGTGTGGTATGCTAACTGGCCAGCAGCGATCACTTGACTTCAACACAAGCTACGCAGCATTAATGCAAATTTGTGTTAATAAAAGAAAATTGCTTTTCTTCGTGCTGCAAATGTTAATAACAATATACATCTCAAACGAGTGAAAGTTTTCTCTTTGGTCGTAGTACAAATAATTGAGTTGATAATACGAATTCTAATCACTATATTATTTGAAGGGCCATAAGTCCTACTACTTCTTATTTTAGTATTAATGTCAGTTTTAACATTACCATTTTATAGCATTGTCAAAGTAATTTATGTGTTATTATATTAAATTATTATTATGTGCGTGTATTTAGAATGGAATTACTACATTTTATTATATTCGTATCTCTTTGAGATTTTTAAATACAATATAGTTAAAGATATTATGCAAGATTTGCACAAATTGTTATATCTCTTGAAAATGTTAGTTAGTCTTATTATAGTTAATAAACTACAGCCACTATTTTAAATACTATATATGTTATATATAATATATACACAATAACTCTGATTAGTATAAACTTCTTTATTTATTTACTTGCATACTTGGCTAATTCTTTTTATAAATATTATTAATGATCCCTGTCTTAAACAGTGTTTATCCTATTAGAATACATTCAGAATGATGTGCTAATCTAGAAGAATATTTGATTACATAATAAAGCAAATTTTTTAGCTATGCGTAAACACTAGAGTTCAAAAAAGTATCGCCAATTTGATTTTCGAAAAATTCTTTTACTCAAAAATCTATTGCAATCAAATATATAGATTATATAATTACATAAATAAATGAAATTTGCTAAGCTTGTCCTATATATATTATTTACTACAAACACATTTAAGAGAATTGTAAGGCAAATTCGAAACTCAAGTAAATTGTTTGGCTTGGAAACGTTTCCTCGTGCCTTTTATGTCCCCTTTTGTTTCAAGTATTTATCTGTGGGCGCAGCGAAATAACAATGCGAAAGCCAGACACAGCAATAATTGAAACGAAATCGAGAATTATTGTATGAGTGAATATAATCGCGATGCACTGCCAATCAAACTAACTATTTAATCCCGCTAATCCCCGAGATAGTCGAGGGCAAAGGCAGCAGTTCAACTAAGGGGCGTAGGATGATGAAGAAGAATCTACGGGTAGTTAGTATCTTGTGAGTACAAGGCATCGAGTTGTAATCTGGTGCACGTGATGTAATTTATGTGCGCCCCACACCCCTCCCCCGTCAAGAAGCGTTTGCAACCCTCATTGCCATCATTGTTTCAATGTCATGCGCATACATAAAACACGTTTAAGGGTAGAGCGAAGTTAAGAGATAGATTTACCCAAAAAAGCTGAACTGTAAACACCTTAAGCAATAAATGATACTCGTATCTAAGGCAACACATTGAATCTCTCTCTCTCTGTCTTTGTACCCCTTCGGAGGGCAGCGATCGAGCAGAGTGATGAATGAAGCAGAGATGCTCATAAAGTATCCTAGATCTGTGACACTGGCGACTGTTTGACTTGGCGCCAGTCCGAATTGTGACGTCTTATCAATATGTTGTGTGTCCTTTTTTTCTTCTTCTTTTTGCTTATCTGCCAGCGACGCGACACTTGTGAATGGACAAGCGAAGAGGACAATAGCGCCGCTGTGGGTCGAGGGAGTGAGGCAAGGAGGCCGCTCGGGAGCGTCTGTCTGGCACCGTCGCCAACTGCGAAGATCTTATTTTAATTGCGCCACGGCGATCGATCACACGCAGCGAGCAGCAAGTGAGAGCATAGGAAGGACACAGGTCAGGACACTGGACGCTTCGTGTGTTTCGCTAACTGTTGCGTATCGGTTACGCAGCCTAATGAACATAATGTTGAACAAGTATCTTTAAGATGCATTCCATATTTTGTACCTGCCTCTGACTACCTGTTGCACTCACTGTCACTGTCACCGTCCAAGTCTCTGTCTGCGTCTTCGTCTGCGTCTCTGTCGCTGTCTCCGTCTCGATGCGAGGTCTAGTTAATCTGTCCCGCTTCGCTGCGATAACATTTTAGTGCTCAATTTTAACTCTACGCCCTTTTGTGGTTTTGCTCTTTACAACTGTTTATGCCCCTTATGATTGCCCTGCCCCTGCCCCTGCCCCTGACGCTGCTGCTGCTGCTGCCTCTTTGACTTTTGTCCCGCCGACTTTGGCTGCCTGCTGCCTCTTTCAGTTGTCAATCGCAAAGTCGTTTTGACTGTAATTTAATATGCTGTCGCAGCCAGCTCGTATTCATATTGCTTTTATTTTGTGCATTGCAGACTTGCCTCGCCTCGCCTCGTTGTTCACACATTGCCCATGTCCGTGTCCAAGTCCATGTCTATGCGGCCGCTTAGATACCCTTTTGGATACTCCTTGCTCCCTGCTCCTTCCACCTGGGGGCTTTGAGTGCGTGGCCGCGGCCATTAAGAGACTCTGGTCTCTGGTCTCTGGTTACTGACATCGAAATCGGGGAAAAGCGTCCCCATGTCTCTCATTTAAATATTTTATCATTGATGCGCCGAGGAGACACTAAAGACAATTTTATATCTTTTCAGTTCGCTACGTTTTTATCACTCGAATGAACAAAAACATTTGTTACCAATCAGAGTTCTTAATTTTACGGCTTGCTGTTTCAGTCTGTTCCCCAGCTTCGCTTTGCCACAAAAGTGCCGCCTCAACGCAAAGTGGTCCCCGACACTGGACACTGGACGCTGGACGCTGGACACTGGACACTGGACACTGGACACTGTGACCAACTCTGTCTCCAACTCTGACTCCAACTCCAGCTACAGCTATAGCGACAACTGTGGACACGATGGCGATCTTTTGTCGGCTTTGTCGCAGAAATTAGTCGTGTATTCCTTTAAAGCTTGTATTCAGTGCCAGTATCTTAATTGGCTTTGATGCTGCGATGGCCTTTCATAAATTTCAATCCGTCTCCGACTCTCCGTCTCTGTTTATCTCTCCCTCTCTCTCTCTGTCTCAATCTGTTTGTGTGTTTACATTAGCTGCTAAAAGCCCCAATGAAAATTGTGTCTCCAAAATAAACGACACGAACTCGAATGTTAGAATTTAAATAATTGACGTTGTATATCCTACGTTTGATTGCCTCAAATCATAAACAATAATAAACAAGAAGCCAAACTGCGTTGATACAAGCGACAAGGTCGACAACAAGATGCGCTGCCACAGCTAAAATAAATTGTAGGGTATCCAAGACATCATTTACATAGTTGCCTAATGATAGATTGATTGTACAAATCGATTTCAAATGCAGCTTTCTTGGTCACCGCCGAGCAAATCTGAATGAAATGAATTTATAAAAAAATATATAGGGGTTTGCAATTAATTTGCCAACTTACTTAGACTTTTATGTTATTTGTCTGTAAAGCTAAAGGACACAGCTATTTTGTCTATGTTGTCTATGTACAGTATTGTTTTTAATAGCATATTTATAAAACTTAATAATATATTAGCCCTTCATTGTCTCGATCTTTAAGTGAAACTCAAATCACAAATCGCATTTAATAAAAGCGTGACCTTTAAGGAAAATCTTCTTACATATGGGAGTATTAAGAAAAACAATCATATAGATAAATTTTTTTGGTCGTTTTAAAATAAACCATTTTAAAAAAAACCTGTAGAATAGTAGTTGTCTCTGCATAAAAGAATATTTAATGCTTATAATTCTACATTCTATTGAAAAAAAAATATAGTGCAAACTCGTTTTAATGGACATTTCTCTTGTCTAATATTTTTTCCAGTGACATTTCATATAGTTTCCATAGCAATTTCATCTCTTTAAAGCAGACACTCCCTTTGAAATATAAATAGAAAAGTTGCTCGATGAATAGTGTTCTGCAAAAAGGTAATTTTCACTGTAGTTATCTTTGTTGCAAGTATTATAAAATATTACTTACCAAACCTGCTAGAATTACTTTGTTTTTCCACCTATGAATTAATATAGTAATCAGGATCAAATCCAATTGAATGGTGTTCGTTTAATGGTGTACTATAATGTGGGATAATCTGCAGTCTGTTTACCAACTTGCCCCTTCACTGTTTCTACATGCTGTCCACTTATTCAAATGCCAAAAGATACCTTTTGTAAGGACGTCTCACATGTGGAATAATTAATATGGCATCGGACAGTTTTACAAGTTCTTAAGGATGGCGCACAACTGACAAATTGCGGCGCATAAATTGTGCGCTCTCCAGGTGAAGCGACAAGCGGGAAGCGAGAAACGAGAGCAATGTCAACTGCTCACGCCAAATGGCCAAGAAAATGGAGCAGTTGGGCTCTTGGCCATAAAAGGGACGTATGAACGGATGATAGCTAACGGAAGAAGCGGCAAAGCGATCCCAAATTTATGCACTTCGAGTGACCGCGTGCATAATTTATGTGCATCTCTCTACCAACCCTCCCTCCCCGCCCGCTCGACAGCCGCCACAGTTGTTGGAATTGTCATGGTCATAATGCTAAACACGCTGTGAGTGAGGGTCGCCCTCTCTCCCTCTCTCTCTCTCTCTCTCTGTCGCTCTCCCCATCCCCGATCCCGCAGCATGTATTGGTAAAATTTCACGCTCATTTGCCCAGCAGACTGAGCGAGTGACTTCATGACTAACTGACTAAATGACTGAATGACTGACTGACTGAGTGGCTATCGTTGCTAGCTGTCTAAGCGACTCTCCAACTGTCCAACTGTCCAACTGGTCAACGGTCAGTGGTCAGGGGCTAATTTATAGAGCACAGCGAGACGAGCGCGGGTGGTTATTGTTTTTATTATTGTCGTTTTCTGTTTTTGTTTCGGTTGCAATCGCACTGTGAGATTCAATCTATATGCTGGCTGTCGAGTTGGGGGGTTGGGGGAGGCAGGTAAATTGAAAAATGGACATTTGTTGTTACAGCTCCCAATTGACAACGACATTTGTAGCTCGCATCTAGCGCTGCTGTTGCTGCCCCGAAGGCAATGTGTGGCAGGCAGCAAGTGGTGGCTCGGCTTTCGCTTTTGCTTTCGCTTTTGCTTTGGCTTTGGCTTTTCGGCTTAGATAAGCCGGCTGAAGGTTCAACTACAGCTCCCCGCTCTCCGCTATCGCATCGACGACGACGACGACGACAGACGCGTTGTCGATGTTCGGGGGTTGTTCGGCTGCTGGTTTGACATGCAGATGTGACGAGCGCGGATTTGTTTCGTGTATCTTTTCATTTGGGCGTGTATCTGCCGCACTCTGTATCTGTAGCTGACGACAAGCGACAACTTGATTTTTTTTTTGCGTTTTGAGCGATGCGCTTTTTTTGTTGTGTCCTGATTTCGTGTTTGGGGCGCAAATCCTTTTTAAGCTTGACGCAGTCCGCGCAGGACAACAAGGAGCAACAGCAGCGAGTGCAGTTGACACTTTTGTGCTTGATGGATTACGCTTAATTATTGATTAAATGGGCTTGTACTTGTCACCGCCGCCTTGCCGGGAATCCATTAAAAACCGACACCAAAAAAATGCATGTTGACTATACTTATTTTGAATATCGCACGCAACAAAATTAGATTTAAATTTTTAACGAATCTCAAATTTGACATGCACACTTGATGGATGCCGCGGCTGCCGCGCAGAGTGTGGCATGAGGCACACCACGGAGCGACGGAGACAAAGCAGAGACGACGGGACGAGCGGTGACCTGGGGGGAATTTACGTCAACGTCAATACACTTATTGATATCGATGCGAAGCGCCTTTTTACCAAACATTTTTTACATTTACGCTGTGTGTGTGTGTCTGTGTTGAGCACCGTCGTGGTCACGCACTGCGAGTGAGAGAGAGAGAGAGAGGTGGCGAGATGGAGAGGGAGATGAGAAGCCGGCGTTGTCGATTAAAGCGAGATAACGCGGAGGAGCAACAGCGGCCTTTTTAGAGATGCCGCGTCGTTATTTTTCGGTTGTCGCTTCATCTGCTCTGATTAATTCTCTGTGATGAATGCCGCAGTCGCCGCTGCAGTCGCAGCCTCTCTGTCGCTGTCGCTGTCGCAGCCACTTGCTACTTTACGTGCCATCGATGGGCAGAAGAAGAGCGCAGAGCTTTGATTTATCGACATTCCGATGGCGACGCTGCCGCCGTCCGCAGCCGTCGACGCCATTTTGAGCGAAACAAGTTGAAGTCGAGCCAACGAACGAACGAACAGTTGCCGCCTGTAGGTGCAACTCTGCCTAGCTGCAGCTTTTTTCGCAGCGAAGCGAAGCTTTTGTGGCTGCCGATGCGAAAGCTTTCAGCACCCCCCAAAAAGCAGAAGTGCAAGCTAGTTAGTGCTGGCTCCGAAAGCTAAGCAGTCGCTGCTTAGGCACGCTGCAAGTCATAGGGGGAAATTGTGAACGTCAGCGATAGTGGGTAATTGATTAGCTTTCTTTTTTCTACTCGCTTCGTTGTACATACTTTGTGCTGCTCAGCCGCAGCATATTTGTAGCGGCGATTTCCCAGTATTTCCCCTGCGTCGGTCGACGCTGCTTACAGCAAGCACCGCCTGTTAAAAAATGGCTGCGCATTTATCTGTGGCAAGCGAGGCGTACGTGTGAAGAGCACAGCTAGCGCGGCCGGCAGCCACAAGCGCTCGTGCCAGCTCGCTTGCACCGCAATTCCCCTTTCTTTCGTTTCTTCTTCTTTTGCGCTGTTCGCCGTTTGCCGTTCGCTGTTCGCTGCCGTTGTTTTTCTTCGGTCGCTTTGATAAGCAATACAAAACTTTAATCGTCGTTTTACAATTCTAATATGCCAGTCATCGACCAGCCCCAATCACGAATCCCGAGTCCCACTCCCCTCTCCCACATCTATTCCCAATCCCAAGCTGGGCATATGTATTAAAATCAATGTATAACAAAGAAATACAAATCTCTGTGTTGATGCCACAAATGGATAGCAACAACAAAAAGTAGCTTCAAAATGTATGAAAATGTCTCTACGAGTATGTGTGTTTTTGTGCGTTTGTGTGTACATGTGTTTGATATGGATTATTGCATTATTTATTCGGATTACGGGATTATGTCTACATATGGTACGCCTTACTATAAACAGAACTTAAATTTTATTAACTCTACTAACTTTTAATTATATGAATTCAAATGATTGTAACATTTAAACAGAAATTTAAAAAGTTATTTGGTATCTATGGAGCAATATTTGTTAAGATGATTAAGTTAGAATGTAAAGAACTCAAAAAATTTTCAACCTTATTATGCTTTAGTTATATGAATTACATTTCAGATATTTTCAATTAATTTCAAAGTGTTTTTAAGTGAATACAATCATTAAATACACATTTTGCTGTGCTATGGATTTTGCCCTTATTTTAGATTATGAAATTATTATTTAAACAAATATTCAATTTTACTAACTCAACTCAATTTTTAAATAGCTGAAATACATTTTAGCTTCTTAAACTGAATTTCAAAATTTTTATAAATGTTTGAAATATTAAAAACTCATTTTATAAACATTTAGATATTTATTTATTTGTTATACACTTCAGGGAATTATAAGTACAAAATAATAAACCAGATATATTTAATTGACATATGAATATTTAGCTTTCTTGAAATGAATAGAAATTGTTTATGAGCACACATCATAAACATTTGAATGTTTTGAATATTCATTCAGTTAATGCGACGTGTTGGGAGTGATTTAACAATAAATGCATTGTCATTAGTGTGAAATTGTTAATTCTTTTTAATTGATTTAAAGACAAAGTAAAATTTTGTATGCAGGCCATAAATTAATAGATCAATAATCGCCGTCTTTGTGTTATTAAGTTTAGTGAAGCAACAAAAGGTGTCCAAAGTTTATATTTATATTTTAGAAATAAACACAACTTTTTATATTGGCATCGTATGAATTATTCATGCAACATTTAAATTGGCAATTATAAACTCCACTTGGTCGACTTATAGCCTATCTATAAAGTCCGTCTTGTATTCATACACATGTTTATTCATTCATTCGAACATTCATTCATTTTGCTGTTTGCCTTTCGGGTGATTTATAAAATGATATTTAGTAGTCGAATGACAATTAATCGAACGAAGCGCTAATCTAATATTAATATTCATATTCGGTTTAAATTTTTTTCGCTGTAAGCAAATAATCTATGATTCTCTCTCGAGTTCGTTATCTTTAACATTGTTAAATAGTTTTGGCCTTGGCAAGCAATGTCAATATGTATTTATTATTATAAATGTATCTAGCTTAATCTTGTTGGAAAATAATATTTTGCAACCTTTGGCCCAAAGTCTTTAAGTTACCATTATATCAAAAAAAGAAAATCTACAAATACGTATTCCCGCAATATTTTTAAAACAAATTTTCATTTGAAGATTAATTCTGATGTCAATATCAAAAGAAAATTGAGCAGATTTTCTAGGTCGCAGTCTTTAAAATGTCTAAATTTAAATCACACGCCTATCGTAAACAAATAAGACGCTGTTTTTGGCAAGTCTTTTTGTGTCACATGTCAAACGCAAATTTATTGACAACTTTAAGAAAATAAAATAAATGTATGGCATCTGATAGAAGAACCCAAAACACAATTGTTTCTACGAACTGAAACAGAAATTTCTGACGAAGGGGTTGAAAGAACTGATAGATAAATGTGCGATATGAACTGATTTATATATAATGGAGTTTTATATTTTGCTTTTCGAGAAAGTAGATTAGGCACTATAAAATAATGTAATAAGTAAACCTTTTTATGTTCTCTTCACAGCAAGTGAAACTTCAGTAAAATCAATAAAATAGTTAATAATGTGGTCAAATTCATAAATTTAATTTAAAATTCACACCTAAAGGCTGTAAAAAATATTCAATAAATTGACTCTAATATTGAAGGAATTTACTTAAATTTCCGACTTTAATTTCAGAACAATACAAGAGAATTCCGGACACAATCAATCAAATATACGAGGAGTATATTTAAAGTGCCCACAATTTCCGTAACTCACAGACTTTAATTTTGACAGAAAAAATGGCAGCTCAGGATTTAATCAATCAAAGTTGCAAGTGAGAAAATATGATTACATTTATTTGAGGCGAGCAACATTTATTTAAGTTGTAATTACCCAGAACTAATTGAGTTTTTGTAATAGATTTACCGAAGCCAATTTGCGAGTCCACAAATGCTGAAACTATTAACTGCCCCAAGACCACACCTGCCCCATTCTGAGCTGCAGTCCCAACCCAAATCCCTTTCCTATTCCCATTTCCAATCCCCATCCCCATCCGAGGGCTATTTACAGCCATTTCCCAAGCCCATGCAATGAGGGCGTAAAACTAATGTTAAATCATAACTATGTCCATGTCGAAAGCTCCGCCCAACCGCTGGCGGAACGGACTGTGTGGCTGACAAAGCGAACCTTTGGCCAAGCTAATGCTAAAGGTTCACACCCGGACACCTCAACGTACAATATCTAAAGTTTTAAATTTCGGACATTTGTCCGTCACGAGCAAACGGGGCAAACGATGCGCGTCACATTCAGATCTCGGGGGTTGAACTCGCATGGCTCGACCTGGTTGAACATATGAACATATATCTACTACATCCATACATATGTATATATATGTTATGTGTGTGTGTGTGTTTATGCGTTCGCCGACTCCAGAGACAGCTGTGTGTGCAGGCCTAAGACAAATGCGACTGAGAGAGGGAAGCGAATGTCCTTGTAGTTAGCTGAATGTAGTTTGTTTGACATCTATTTAAAAGTTTAATCGGATGAGTGTAGTCTGCGTGGTTAGGCTGACCAAAACACAGTGTTTCCCAGTGTTTTACATTGTCATTGACTTTCGGCATCGGCATCGGCATCGACATCGACGTCGACGTCGCCACCAACAGCAGCAGCGACAGGTGTAACATTCACGTTGAGAGCGAGTGAGTGAGAGAGAGAGAGAGAGAGTGAGACTTTACTGACCTTTCGCCAAGGCTCAGACATGGACTACACGTTGTCTGTCAGCGCTTTCAACACCAACGATCTGATGTGCCACACTCGCCACCCAGATGCAGACCAAAGACCCAAAATAAAGTCACACTGTGTGTGCTGCCTATTAAAATGTGTTCAAGTTTGCTAAGTGTATTAAAAAGATTATGTTTTGTAAAAGAACTTAAGTGGAGCTCGCTTTAAAATAAAGTTAACCATTCGATTTATCGATTTTCGGGAAAAGAAAAGAGTGAAAACTTAGAACAAAGAATAAGAAAAAACTTAGTTACTTTAACTTTTGTATACAGGGAACAAAAAAATGCTCCAAAACATTAAATAAATTCCCAAACCAAGTGGAAACATCTTATACGTAGAACGTTTTAAAGAATGAAGTGTAGATTCAAGAATCTCGTTTAAATATGAAAAAGGAAATATTCTCTAGAGTACGAATTTTATGCTAGTTTTGTAGAACATAATTTCCTCCTCCTGTAATTGCTGATTTGAAATTGTGAATGTAGCAGGACAGCTTCTAAACATATAATTTTATTCAGATTTCAGTTTGTTGCAATCAGTTTCTGCTGCCACCAAGCTGTAATAGCCTTCTAATCTAGGGCCTAATGAAGCGATAAGAACACCTCAATAAGATTGCTCGATGGGGAGATGGGCTAATGTCAGTCGCTGTCGCTGTCGCCAGCCAGCACTTGAGACGATCGGCAAACATATCAAAAAACTCTCCGGCGATGTAAATACTAAAATAGATATAGTCCGAGCACGAGAAGTGGAGCACAGCAGTTGCCACTGCTAAACTGTTAAACTGCTGAACTGGTAAACTGCTGAATTGACTGACAGAGTGGACTGACTAGTTGGCCATGGCTTATCTGGGGAGACGGTAAGTAATTGTCGGCAAATGTTTGTGTTTGCCGCTATCGCTGTGAAGGCGGAAACTTGAAATGCACGAGTTGGACACTTTTGTGCGAGGTATCGAGGAGTCACAATCTGGACAACAAGAATGCTTATTCAAATGTTATCAATGACAACAATAGTTGCGGCCTCCCCAATCCCAATCCCAGCCATTATCACCCCTTTCGGCCAAGTGCGAAACTTTTAATTAAACGCCTAATAGATGTTTGTCAATCTTGTGCGGCCGCCGATTAATAAATAGACTTCACTTCCACTTCAATTCAGTTCAGTTCAGTTCAGTTCAATTCAATACGATTCGATACCATTCTCGTTTTCCCTGTCCCGTGATCTTTCTTTCGTGTCATGTCCATATGGTTAGCAATTAATTTCTCAACTACTACTATTGAAAGAACACAACGAGTAGTCGAAGCAGTCGTAACTTCTGCCTTCTGCAATTGGATTGGAGTTGGCCACAAAAAACTTTCTGCACTTTGAACGTCATTTGATTTGCCGACAATCGATAAGCTGGCGCCGTCACATATAGATAGATATAAAGCCCTCGCTTCCACCTCTCGATATATATTCGTGCATATTCATATGTGTGCGCTAGTCGGGACTTTAAGATAAATTTAATTTCCTTTCGCCCAAAACGCTGATTTGATTATATATACTTTTAATTAAATTAATTAAAAACCCCGCAGTGACAACATCTACCAATTAGTGCACTCAAATATCATTTCGAGTATGAGTGCTGAAAATACATTTCACTATATGCTTTACCCAATTCAATCCAGCAATCCAATGGAATCGTCAGTCCCCCAATGATAGTTCTCTGTAGCTCGTTGAGTAATACCATAAATATAAACAGTTAACTAATAATTCAATATCTTTTGTCTGCTCTTTTCCTAGTAATTTATTTATTAAATATTTGGATCTATTCATCACTCTTCTAAATAAATGCGTGAAATAATATTAGCGTTTGGATTTTAAAACATTTACCAAATTCTTCTGATTGAATGAATAACATACTTATGACTAGCTCTGAGTAATTGGATTGTTAGCTAAGCAATATATTGTGTACTTAAAAGAAAAATGCACAGCGCTTTTTATTTTTAGACGATATGAGAAATATTGTGTTGTAGTTGATTTAAAGTTCAATCAACTACAGTTTTATGTATTATATTACAGTCTCCATATATTGTTAATGAAAAAAAAAAACAAATTATCGAATCATGTGGTGAAAATAAGTCATTCATGCATAATATTAAACAGAAGTTGTATTCAATAATTGATTATTCCCTTAATTCAGGAAAATCGCTGCCCACTTTATTGATGACTTGACAAACAGTTTTAAAAAAGGTGTGCTCCACTTTTTTGTTTTTGCTTTTTTTCTTTTCTTTTGTGCCCCTCTGAAAATCAATGCTACAATAAAATACGATTTAGCTTGACAATAAGCAGCGCCCGAAAATATATATCTCAAGCACATATTGGCATGCTCATTAATATTTAGAATAAAAGTTCTATTATTGAGAATGCGAGTATTGTAGTAGAAAGGGGCCAACACCGCATAATTGCTGACGATTTTTTAAATGAAAATATATATATAAATATATACTTTATATATACATAGGTATATATCTTGGCACTTTGTACTTGTCACCTTTGGCAGTTTCGAGGTGTGCAAAGCGCCGCAGCTGAACACAGCAAATTTACAATAAGTCAACAATATATAACTACAACTGTAAGTATATATGTATACTGCTATATAGTATTTTGCTTGAGGAGCAGTACTCAATGGCCCCTTGCTTTGTCAATTAAATGACGCCGAGGGGCAGTTGGGGAGGAGGAGGGATGGGGTAAAAAACGCAGTGCTGTGCTTTCATTCTGAATGAAACAGGCTGCAGTTTTACAACTTTTGTGTTGGACTTCCAAGCGATATACTTAATATGCATTTGCTATCTGCAAACATATATTCGCATACCATATAATTAGAGAGCTGCCTGCTGCTGACCGCCGCCTGCAACGTGTTGTGATAGTATTACAAAGTGTTTGCTGTTTACAAATCAAAGGCAAACAACACACACACATCGTATATATGCAATGTGCTCTCCGCAATTAAGTGCAAATGATGTGAGCACTAACTGGGCGGTCGGACCCCACAGTAAGTTTGCCTGCTCCTCTCGCTCTCGCTCTCTGTCTCTCTCTCTCTCTGTGTCTCTCTGCCTCCCTCTGCAGCAACGATTGAAATATGATCGGCGATCGCATTTACAAACACAAATGTAAACTCGAACGCGGACGTCAAGTCAAAGTCAAAGACGAAAACGAAGACGAATTCAAAGACGAGGCGAAGACGAAGACAAAGACGAAGACGAAGTCAGTGCAGTGCATCGCTTGCAATTCTGGAGTTTAATGTTTGTTGTTGCTGCTTTGGTGGTCTCAATAGCCCATCCGGTCGGCTTTTGCACTGCAGGGGGTGGGGTGGCCAGCGAATAGGCGGGTGGCGGGGTGAACGTCAAAAGTGTTGTCGACGCCCCAGTCACAACTGTTGCCTACATTGAGATTCCGGTGTGGTGTAAGAATGTCGCGATGGCTTTTGCTTACGACTACAACTACTCTGCGTGTGTGTGTGAGTTTCGCTGTCGCTGGCGATGAATAAAATTATGATTTTGCTTACGAATTTGCCGTTTACAACGGATCATGCTTAATTGGCAGAATGTGATTCATGGCGTTTTCGCATTGCACTTTCGCTGCAGTTGCTGCAATTGTGCTTTTTTCTCTTTTTTTGTCGATTGTGAACATTCGCCCTGATGGACGGACATTTTTGTAATCGATTCCGCAGTTCCGCCGCATCGCATCGCATCGCAACGCCTGGAATCGCGTGTGCTGCCAACGCACACACAAATATTGATGGCACTCAATAATTGCCCACACACACACACAAGTGTGTGCCTGTCTGTGTGTGACAACGGATATGTAGATATATGTTTGTTTGTTTGTTTGTTTGATTGTAATGTGCTCATTTTCACGCAATTAACGGTCGAAATTGTCGCCTCAACTGAAATCGCAATTACGCCGAACACTGAACGCTGAATTCACGTTGTCAAACTCATAAATATGTCATGTTCAATTATACGCAATTTTAATTGAAAGTAATGCACATTATTCCTCACTGAGTTTACATGCCACATGCAACCAGTTGATCGACCATGTGGCCCAAAGTGGCAGTCAAGTAATTTGCTAATTGTTTATATATTTAATGAACTTCAATTTTGGCATTTCACCATTATAAAGTGCTTCAACGTCTGCGGAATCTAGTTAAGTGTCTCGTGTTTTGTTTTGTCTGACAACATTTCCTTTTGGCCGAAATGCAAAGCCAAACAAATGAGGTAACTTTAATGTCCATTAGCAGCACAAACAACAGCCCGAGTAATTTGACAAATAGCTCTGACCAAACTCGATGCTTCTATGCTCGACAAATATAGCAAAAGTTTCTTCACTACAGAGTTGAAAATGCCACAAATAGAAAATACATTTATCTAACAGAAGAGTACGCCACCTTCCCAGGACACTATAAGCAATAACAAGTTATTTCCCAAAGGTGAAGTTTAGCTTTAATTTAAAATTTCAATGAAGTTTCGTTAGTATCGTATTAATATAATATATAATAATATGTACTAATGTTCTTCATAGTAAACTATAAATAATAAAATAACAGAAGTATAAAAGAGTAATTTTTATGACGGGTTAAAATAAAACATATTTTTGGCAATTCAGGTAAATAATATTAAATGCCAACATAGCTAAAAAATAACTTCATTGGAATTTGTTATTTTCCCATATTTATTCTAGCAGAAACTGAAAATAATGCTTTTAAAAATTACTTTCTTTCATAAATCAAATTCCTTCCAGAAGCTTTCAAGAATTGTTTGAGTCAAAGCTCGATGCTTTCAAAAAAAAATGTAAATAAATTGCAAAATAGTTTTGCAAATATTTTGTCAGCACTTCTTGGCCTATTATCTGTCGGCATCAACAGCTAATGAAGACATCAATGGCATTTGCCATGCATCGAATAGTAGTAGTTAGTAAATTTGCAAATTAAACAACTTGGCCCCAACAACGCGTTAACTGAGAGCCAACAACAGAGCAAAACAGCTCGAAAGTGATGAACGAACGGAACGTGGAGTTGAAAGCATTTCTCGCCGCTTGCTATTTGAATAAACATTGAAAGTTCTTTAAGCATTTGGCATTTACTTACGGCAGGAACTGTAAATATGTATGACTTTTGTTGTTGTTTGTTTGTTGGTTTCTCTCGAACGCGACTGTGACTGCGACTGCGACTTTGAGCAAACATTGTGGATGGAAGGAAGGAAAGTTTGTAGCGTCTGGATTCTTAATTCAGCAGAACACGCAAAGTTAATAAATTTCCAAAGTGAATATGTTTTCACCAACATGCACTTAGTCCGCTCGAACGGCAGCTCGGCTTCGCTCATTCCCGTTGGACGTTGGACGTTGGAGGTGGCCAAGAAGATGAAGAAGAAGAAGCAGGAGCTGAAGCTCGAGCAGCAGGCGGCAGGCTGAATGGAAATGTTGCTTGCGGCGTGGCTACATTGTTTGCAACTACAAGTAATTAATTTTACCACTACAAGGTTTTAATGACTTCTAAAAAGTTTTTAGCACTGCTGGATAATCCGGCCCTGGTCCGGCTCTAAGTCAACAACAACAGTCTTTGCCGCCAGCAGAGACAGCGCCACAGCGAGATGAAGGGGGAGTTTGGAGAGGGGAGGAACATTGTGTGTCGTGGGCGTGCCGACAAAGCCTACGACTATTGTGCTACAAGCTTGTAAAAATAAATGCGGACCTCAGGCTGCAGCAAGTGCCAGTCGAACCTGTGCCGAGCAGAGCCACAGACCAGCCTGCTCCCTTTACTACCCTCCTCCCCCCATCTCTCTTGCTGTTAGCCAGGCCAACCACAAGGCCAAGTCGTCGTCTCGCCTTGGCCAGATTGAGTCACACAACGTGGACACCACGATGCGGTTTCGGTTTTGTTGATATAATTTGAATTTTAGGGTGTAATTACGGCCATAAATGTATTTGACTTTTACACACAGTCAACAACAACTGCCCACCCACCCCCTTCCCTCTACTCTCCTCCTTCTTGCTGCCCCTTCATCACTCGCCTTCTTTGCCACCCAAGCAGCAGCGAGGCACACTTTGCTCGTCTGGGGCTTTTTGCAACATTTCTCTTGGGGCGTTCGCCGTGTGCGCTTTTTATGCAACTCGCAACTCTCAACTCTTAACTCTTAACATGCCACTAACAAAGTGCCAGGCGAAGCTGTGAAGTCGATGGCGTCCAGCTCTACAGAGATTGGGACGAACCTTTTCATTTGCATTTATTGGCGCAGTCATAAAACTGAATGATGCCCGGCATCATAATGATCATGATCAGCTCGAGGAACATTGTAGGCAAACAACGAGCAGAATTTGGTGGGGCGGGAGTGGACGACTGCCAGACACCCTTGTGGAGCTATATTGATCCATAACTAGGTATCCTAAGCATACTATAATAACTAGTTAAACACACTAGAAAATATAAATAGAAACACAGAATTAATGAAATGAAAAGAGACGTTTTAAATGATTGAAAAAATAATGTCTAAAAATTGAAACAATTTATTTAAATCCAACAATTGGAAATCTAGTGAAAAGTTGTAACTAAAATATCGAATAAAGAATTTATCATGAATAACTAAATTGTATTGAAACTTTATTTAATTCTTTAAATTATTGTTATATTGTTATTTATATTATATACTTTACAAATGAGTTTTTAAAAGGGATTTTTATTGGCATTTGGAAGGGCAACATTTTTAACTTGCTCATAAAGTGAATTGTTTGTTGACTTAAAAAAATAAATAAATAAATTATATGACTCGCGCATAAATGATGTTTTAGTTTTTTTTTATAAGTCTGTTAAATATTTATGTGTGACTAAAATAAGCAGTTTTTAAAAGAAAACTTTTTGAATTATAACTTGTTATACATGCGTTTGTTATAAGTTGTGTATCGTTGAACTACAACTATTCTATTGTCCATACTCTATATATATACATATAAATAAAAATCGATAGGGAATGAACTGAGCTTGATCGGCGCATGGCATGATTTAATATAAGCATTTAGTGTGATAAATACTTTGCTTTTGCAAAATGCGAATGGGGGACGCCGAATCGCTGAAGGTGGTTCAAGTGCGTGTCGTGTATTGTCGTGTCTATATCTATGTCGATAATGGGGATACATACTCGCTGCTGTTTCTGTGCTGTTGTCGATACAAGCTCATGCTGGGGCTGTGGGGCTGTGACTGCGGCTGAGGTTGAGGCTGGTTTCGGATTGGTTCTCAGCAGTTGGCCAGGCTTTTGTTTCGCGCTTTTTCGTGTTGGCAAATGCGGCAAAAGTGGCGACAGCTTCGGCTCTTGTTGCTCTTGCTGCTTGTTTGCTTTTGCTCGTTGTTGTCGTCGACAACAGCAGCAGCAGCGAAGGTGGTAGCAAAAAGAGCAGAGAACACACTGAATTATAAACATTTTAAATTGAAATAACGTGTCGCAATTTTTTGTTGTCGTTGCGCTCCTTTGCCACCAACATCAGCAGCAATAGCAGCAGCAACGGCAGTAGAAAAAAAAACAGCAACTTCAAAAACGTCGTTAACGCTTACCTACCGCGCATTCTGCAATCGAATACGATTGATCTCATGCTGTTGCTGTTCCTGTTGCTGTTGCTGTTGTGCACTCGAGAGTGGGTCGCGGGTCGGGCTGGTGGCGGCAGCAGCCCCAGGAATGACAATAGCAACAGCAGCAGGACGGACAGCAGAACAGTCGCAGGAAGTTGAAGTTTGGGGGCCTAAGCCGAGGTCCCTCATTTCGGCACTCTCTGCCTGCCTGCCTGTCTATCCGACTGTCCTCCGTCCGTCCGTCCGTCTGTCCGCCTGTCCTCGCGTGTCGCCAGGTCGGTGCCACAAGCGCTGGCGGTGGCGGTGGCTGTGGCATAGGTGGCAATGACAATCGCGACCGGATGCTTCAAATCAGATATTGTTTTACTTTGCGCCTTCATTCAACATTTCGGATTTCGATTGTCAGCGTGTCTGTGTCGCAGCTTTGCCTCGTTCTCATTCTCGTTCTCGTTCTCGTCTTTTTTTCTTTTATTTGATTTGTTAACTTTTTTCTCGCTTTTTTTGTTGCGCTTTTGTCTGCTGCCTTTCAGCCTGCAATTTGAGCAAGTTGCGGATTAAATAAATGTGTCCCGACATCGCCATTCGATTCCTTGACTGCATTAAGACTCCTGCTCAATGAATGAGACGAACTAAAGCTGAGCTGCTGAGCTGTAGAGCTGCGTCCAAAGCCGTAGATCTAATCGCATTTAACACCATTCACACTGCGCTTGCAGTACTCTATATATATGTATATATTCTCGTATATTGATGCGCCGCAGCTTGACAAATTCCAGCCCTTAATTAAAATACAGACGAAATCAGTGCAGTGCAGCGATGAGGAAATGATTTAACTGGGATACGGTGGAGAGGTGAGGAGTGGAGGGATAGCAGGAGGTCAGTTTGGTGTAAGTTGACGAAGTGAAGGAAGTTTGTCCGAAATGATGAAATGAAGCAAGAGGTCAGCAAGTCTAAGATGAGCAGACAGACAGGATAAAGCCAACACTCAATATACGACAGTAAAAGTTGTCAGCTAGTTACAGATGTTGAAGAAAAAAGAAAGAGAAATAAGCTGTGTTAGTCTAAGATGATGAAATTGAAACAAAGTCTAAGAATACATAGGCTAGCTAAACTGTAACTTGCTCCTGCAATTCCAAGTTTAGCAACTCTCCTCATCTTTCAAACTTATTGCATATTCAGTCCAATTGAATAACTTTTTTAATATAATAATATGAATTTTCCAGTTAATTATTTTGAAATATCAAATAAGTTAATTCAAAGAACATATATTAAATATTCTGTTTTGATGATTTAAAGTCATTTGACAAACGAAACGAATAAACAAAATATCAAAGCACTCTAAAAATTTTATTTTAGACGGGTGCATTTAATAAAAAAATAAACATATTTTTGTACATTTCAAATTATTTGTTCAAATGTTTTTAATAATATTATATTACAATAGCGATTTGGCAGACTTTGAACATTGTATGGTACAACATTAAGGCTACAAAAATCTTTTATTTTTGGGCGCCTTCATGAATTCATGTTATTTATAAAAGGAGAACAGTTGAGTATGCGTAAGACTATCAATAATAAGATAGTCATTTAGTGAAGTCATTTGGCTGAAGATGATAAATATCAGAGACTACAACTAGTTTAGACTGGAAGCCAAAGGTCAGATTGTCTTAGATGATGTGAGGCATAAAGTAGACCAAAGAGTTAAAGCCAAGAGCCAGACTGATGGCCTCAGCACTTGAGCCAACTGGGGGGGACTTAGCGTGGTTATTGTCTCAATTGAAGTAATGGTGAATGCCTTAAGCCAACTTCCGCTTGTCAATCGGACCGTTTGGACTCCAGTTCGACTTGGAGCAGCAGGCTTCGTCGGCTACGTGCGAACTTATCGAGGAATGTACCGCGCTGGGCTTTGGCTTTCATTCATGAAGAAGCCTCAAATCCCACCGGGAAAATAAGCAGGCAGCGACACAGCCGAAAAGAAATACGAAAAAAAATACAAAAAAGAGTGCGAACCTTTTGTGTGTCTTGCTTGGGCTCTTAACATTTTTGTCGGGTGGAAGGCGCAGAAGTGTCAACAAGCCAAATTGACAGGGCATTGGCAATGGCAAACACAGCAAACGATTTTGGAGATTTGTCATTGATAAGTTGGCCAGAGTCGCTGTCGCAGCCGAAGTCGAAGTCGAAGTAAGAGTCAGACTCTGGTCTGAAACAGAGCGAGCCAAGAGGGAGGCAGACTTTTCGCAGAATTGTGCCTCGAGAATTTCAGCGATGAGACAAGCAAAAGGGTGGCTGCGACTTCACATTCAGTTCAACGTCGTTGTCGACGTCACCTTCGATCGACTTCGAGCTGGATTTCTGTGTGTGGTTTTTCTTCTCAACATTTGACTTTTGGCGTGCGGAGCAAATTAATTCACACCTTGCCAATCCATTGTTGAACGACAAGACGTACATACATATGCAAATTGTTTCTTACGAATCAGCCTCAGCTTTACCCCTCTCCCCTCTTTCTCTCTTACTCTCCTTCTCGCTGCCCAATTGATTGCCGGCCTAAAGTGGCAAACAGCATTTTGGCAAGCTGCTGCCGGTACAAATAACTCCTCGTGTTCCACGAACACACACTAAACATCTCCCTCTCTCCCGCTCTACCTTTGAGCGTAGGAATAGGGAGAAGGGGGGCAAGGGCAAGGAGTAATCAGAGATATAGATACCAAGTGCGAGCTGTAGAAAGCAGCAATGAGCTGATGACGATATTCATTTCGTAGGCAGCTCAGCAACTGCGTATAATAAATTACAAACAAAATATGCTCATGTCTTCGTGAGTAGACAAAAAGTGGCACACACTTTGTGGCTACCACACGACCCATTCAATCGACGACAACAACAACAACAACGACAAAAAGAGACTCATTGGAACATTACAATAATATTATGTCAGTAATTCGGCCCGAGACGGACTGATGTGTACTCGTAGTACATGTACACGTTCCATCGATATTCACTCCGCTCCACCTCCCGCCCTTCCTCACTACCCTACCTCCCACTCCACAGCCACTTCCCGATTCCCAGCTACCAACTACAGCTCTTACCTCTCAGCGTCCACACGGAGAGAAATTAATGCATGCAACACCATTTTTTGACAAGATGATTGGCATGTTTAATATAGAGATATTCAATAATTGTATTATTTGTATTATGATATTACTTTATTTCAATGATATTTTATTGACCAAATAAATCAGTTTAAAATCTAAATGAGCAAAATGAAATTTGTTTCTGTATTTCTTATCTTTGCTTATGTATTTATTAACTTGATGTATATATTCATTAAAAAATTAAGTAACGTAAGAATTTCTTAATCGAAAACTTGGTTTGCAATTTATGTATATTTAATAATGGTTGGTCTGTATTATGGTATTATTTGGTTTAATTATTAAGCTCAAATTATTGTGTAAAAAGGAAGATTTTAGTAGTCTGAACAATGTGACTAATTCTATTTAAATTCTAAAATATAGCATTTTGCGTTCAATAAGTTTTCTTGCCTAGTTGTTAGTCTGCAGTTTTTCGCTCAGTGTAGGTCCCAGCTAACCGGTCTGCGTCGCGTCGCGTCGCGTCGGCGTTGAAAACAAAACTATCGATTCAGATATGTATGCAAAGTGTTGGAGACCGCGACGACGGCTGCTTTGTAGAGACATTTGGCTCTCGCTCCCCTCCCCCACATTCTCCAGGCCAGGCCGGGCCAGAGCAGAGCAGGCACGGAAGGCAGGGCAGGGCAGGGCCGAGTCAAGCCAACAGGGCAGAGGCACTTTAAAGCCCGAACATTGTGTGGGGTCAAAAAAATAATTAATTTAAAATTCCCGCAACGCACACTGAAACGACACATTGAAAGCTCTTAAAGTCCCAAATTACGACCATTGTACCACAACCAACAGCAGCAGCAACAACAACAATAACAACAAAATGAAACAAATGAAAGAAACACAGTCGGAAAACAACAATATTTCTGACACATTTGCTGTTTGTCGTAATGCGATTGTCAAACTGAATGCGACGACAACCAAATTCGGTAGTTCGATTAATCTATGGAATGTGAAACAACAGCCGCATATTACTTAAGTACGCGTAGCGACTGCTCCATAAAAGCACGCAGGCGTATACGTAATTTGGCCAAAAGTATACGAAAATCACAAACTAAAGACAAGCCCATGTTTTGGCTAATTTCAATTAGAAACGCATTAATTAAATTAATGTAATTTTTGCAAATAATAACTAGTAAATGTGAATTAGATGTTGAACAGATTTTATTATTATTATTGACGACGAATACAATATGTAATAAATAATAAGTAGTAATTATATTTATACAACAGCTATGACTTGATTTTATTGGTAATACATTAAATTACTATTCAAAATGCAGCACAATTATACTTTTTTTAATTTTCCAGAAATTAATCTGATATTCAATTTCGACAGTTTCACGCTATGTTTTCTATCTTTTACACTACAAATTTGATAATATCTTTAACTTTAACAAATGCTGACTGTAATCATTACATTTCCGTCTGACTTTTACGATTAATCTATTAGTCATAGTTGTGATACAAGCTCTTGTTAAATTTGCTCTTTAATCAAGAGTCGCTAATCTATTAAATCTCAAGATCGGTCGTTGCGATTGCCATAAATGCAGCCAGCAGTTAAAGCCAAGCAGCAAAAAGAGTCAGTTAAGTATAGCAGAAGTGTCTGCTGGCCATAGGAATGTGGGGAAGTATTCAATTAAGTCGAAAGGCAGCGAAATGGGAAGAAAGAAGTCTGTGCGCATGTTTGATAAACACAACTCGTAAATCATCGTCGAACAAGCGGGGAGAGAGAGAGAGACAACGATCCCTTGAAGTACCGCTGACGTTTGCCACGTTGCAAGGCAGGTGCGGAAAATTACTTTTTATATGCTGCCTTTTAGTGGTTTATTATGACAAAACAAACGCGAAGCCACATTTGGCAGCGAGACAGCAAGACGGCTCATGCGCAGCGGCGACGGCGACGACGACGGCGATGGCCAAAAGCAGCGCATGAAACTGGTAACTGGGCGAAAGAGTAGCGACAGTAGCGTTATACAGACTCGTATGGCGAGCAGAGTGGAGCGCCGGGTTCGCCGATAAAGAGGAGACGGCGGGACGGCGGACAGAAAGAGCTATAAGCGCTATAAACATAATAAAAGAGCTATATAAACGTGGCCCAAACGGCGCAAACGGCTAAAACAACAACCGCTAGCCGAACAACATAAATCATCAAATTGTTAGGAAGATCCATTATGGGCCATTACGAACACCAGCAAACAAAACGCGACCTCCAGCTGACCAAGCGAAAGGGAAAGGGAATGGGAATGGGAAAGGTTAAAGAGATAAACAGCCGCAGCGAGGGCGATGGCGATGGCAGACCGACAGACGGACACACGGACAGACGAGAGCATTATTAAAATGCCGTTTTGCTTAATTTCATTTTATTGTTTTGAAGAAATTTCTGCCACGAATGCCAAGCAGCGAGCCTACAACACTTCGAAATAAGACCAGAAACTGTTCCTCTAATCGGGTGGTCGGTCAAAAAAAAAAAAAACAGAAGCAGCCAAAGGGCAAAGCAAGACGGGGGCGAGAGCGAGTGAGAAGGTGGCAGCGCTAACGAGCACAATGAAAAGTAAGCAAATTCAAATTTATGAATGTGAATGAGAGATACGCTAAAGATACAACGAATACGAATACGATCCCAGGTTCCAGCACCACCGCCAACAACGCCAACACCAAAGATGGTCGCTGACCGGGTGTGCAACGTTCTTTTGGGCCACTTTGAGTTCGTTTGGCTGCCTGTTCCTGCGTCTCTGACCGCGGCTCACAAACGCGATTCCTTGGAAGTGGAAATGAGTAATTTTTTTTTTCAATTTTCACATTTCTGTTTCTCTCTCGCTCTCTGCTTTTAAATTAGATTGGAAGGCGTCGATAGTGGTGGTAAAGATGCAGATAAACGTAATGCGTGTCATGAAGGCTACCGTTCACCTTCCTATGAGCAATGAAAAAAAATTAATAAGCCTAATGGTCATCTTGATGGAAAGCTGGATAACTTTTGGCCGGAACTGAACGCATAGCACGATATGCATACGGGAGGTCATAAAATGTTATAATGAGTTGACAACTTTACAGTTCTTCTTTTACTTTATCTGCTGTCAGATCCTTTTTGTTTGGCTTCAGGTCCTATAACACAAAATTGGTATTAATGTTTTCAAAGATGATATCGGGTAACTAGTATTGGAGTTTATAGGAATTGCATTTTATTTTTTGTTGGCTATGAATATAAAAATTTCCTAGTTCTAATGACCATTTTAATGCAATATTTAAAACAATTTCTTATGAAATTGACATTAGATGACTCTATTAAAAATATTGTATGTAAAAAATTTAGTATTAAATTATTTTTGAGTTTTAAAATTACTTTACATAACATTTCAAATGGAAATTAAATGTAATTAAATGATATATCTGTGATTAGTTCCAATAAGTTGACTTGAGGATAATTTTAATATTTTGTCTAATAAGAAACTAATAATGATGTGTTTAATATTTCTTAATTTTTACTGTATTTATTAAGTTCAGCCTCTATTAATTCTATAGAGTATATGATTGCATTTATGCAATTATACAAAATCCTGACTAAGATAAGTTAACACTTTGGCTGATTATAAAATTAATGCTCAATCGATGTGCTCTCTACAATTCGACCGCTTTGGTAGCTCCCTAGAAGGGATAGGCGCGGCAGTTCTTTGAAAATCATTTGGACCCGAACTCCGAAATGCTTATCGGGAGTTCATCTATGCTAAGCACTCGTTGGCCCGTCGTCATAGTGTCTGCTGGAACGGCTTCTGTCCCGACGCTTCACCGACTGCACACCGTGACGTTCGTTGGGAGGTCTGCAAGCATAGAGAAAATGGGGAACTAAGAGCAAAGGTAAAGGGGTACGGATTTGGTGATGGCTGGTGCGTAGATGGTCAAAGATTGTTAAATGATACTCAAACAGCAATTTGGAATTTATTTGATGCGATATTAATCGCCATCTAAGGGTTACACATTGTTGTGAGAACACACCTTGCCTTCCCTTTGTTCTTTCATCGTCCGGCTCATCATTGTTGTTCTTGTTGTTGTTGTTTGTTTGTTTGTTTGTTCGGAGATATCGTTAATTCGGCTTATATGCGTACTTTGCGCTCCTCCAGCGATCATGTCAATCCTCAGCGATTCCAGCTTAAATTCCGAAACTACTTTACACCTTTTTGTAGACATGCTCGCATTATGCCCAGAGGCCCAGATCTTAAATAGTTTTCTTCTTATTCTCGCTTCTTGTTTTCTCTCTTTGATCTAAGCTTAATGCTTAAAAGGAACTTGTTACAATTTGGCTACCATACTTGGAATCTGCATAGTACTTAGAAGGGGTTTTAATTAAAGTTTTGTTGAAAGAGTATTTTATAAATCTCTTTTCTTTTTGGTAATGGATATCCTTTCAATCTTATGGGATCTCTTAATCAAACAAAGTTTCTAAATTTAATTTTTCAATCATTTTTCTGCAGTAAAAACTATTATATATATACACATATATGTGCAAAAATTATTGTCTAAGCAAAGTAAATAAACAACTAAATATGCGAGTGTGCTGACAATAGACTTTCATGATAGAATTTGAATATAAATTTGTATCAATCAAGCCAGCAAACCACAATTAAGCAAGCAAATGTTCAGAGAATTGTTTAATAAAAATGCGTAAGTACTGAAAATGTGATTAATGCAGTTGCAACATTGCATGCAAAATAGTAGTAACAACGTTGCAGCTGTTTGCACTGTGTTTGTTCGTGTTCATGGAGTGGAATATTTAAATATTGATCAATGCATTGTCGAACTTGATATATTGATGTATGCACTGAAGGGCTAATGGATGGGTCACATTCTGCGCTTAATCGGCGAATTTGATGCAGTCAAATGACCAACAAATTGTGAGCGACAAACGGACAGCGATACAATCAGACAGACAGACAGACGGAATGACAGAGAGGCGAACAGTGCAACTGAGGAAAACTTTAATGAGTGTGCATACTTAATAACTGTTCACTGGTTCACTGTTCACTCTGTTCACTGTTCACTGTTCACAATTCAGTGTTCCCCGTTCGTTGTGTTCACTGTTCCGCTATTTAAATGAACACATGTTTCTTCATTGCCTGTGGACAATTTTGCATATCCAGTCGGCGCAACCGCTGGGCGCCATTGACAATTCATGGGGTATGGCAACAGTAACTATGCAAGTCTGTGTGCATGTGTGTGTGTGTAGTTATCACACACATACACATATTTGGGAACACATGTCAACATTCCATGAACACATGTACCAAACACACACACAGACACACACTGTCGCAGGCATAACTGCAGATCTGTTGTAGTGTGCATTGTGGGCGTCGCTGCCGAACTTCAAAATAGACTCTATGCAGTGGGTGGTCTCAATTAATTAATTGCCTTTGCCACCGTACTAAGTGCGTGTGTCTGTGTGTGTGTTTGCCATTTGGGCAAACTGCAATTAAAACACTTACTCGCAAATGTGACTGCATTGTGCGTGTGTAAGTACGGTGGGTGTGTGTTTGTGTGTACAGATGTGTATGCGTGTTGAAATAATGGTGTGCGAACACAAACACTGCGCCGGAGGCAAGAGGTCGCCACTCTACACAAATAGTTTGTGACCTTTTGGTTGTTTTACAAACAAGCCCCAAACAGTTGGCGTCGTCGACGTCGTCGTCGTCGGCTGCCCGTTTCGCGTCTCAATGTCACACGGCCGTTCGCAGTTGAATTCATTTTGTTGTTTCAGTTCATGTTGTTTCATTTCTTACGCTTGCTCTTGCTTTTGATGCTCCCACTTTAAGAATAAGGCGAGAAAGACGTCGCTGCCGCTGCCTCAGTCGCTGTCTCAGCCGCCGCTGACGTTGCGCCGTCACCGGTGTTTGGAATTGCAAATTGCCAACGGCGCGTCGCATCGTTGAGCCCAGGCCCATTTTAATTGTTTACATTTTATTTTGCTTTCAGCGCTTATAATTATTAATTTCACTTGGCACTCGCCACTCTGTTCGTCTCTCCTCCGCCCCTTTCCATACATTCCCTCCTCCCATTCCCATCGTGGCTGCGTCGCCCATCATCGCGTGTCCCGCTCTAACCGCCGTCCGTCTGCGTCTTCACATCTCGCTCTACCGCTTTGCCGGGTTGTGGGTGTTGTGTTATTGGCTTTTGCGAATGCAGCAGAAAATGGAATGCAAGCACAGCCGAAGTCAAAGCAGAAGCACAGTGGGAGAGATGCCAGCACAGCCATTTACACCATTCGCTTACAGCTCCGAGTTCGAAGCTTCAAGCTGGTGCTAAGCAGAAGCAATAAACAAGTTTGTTTATGAAATTATATCCGAGATCTTTATGCACTCACTTTCGTGAAATTGTTCGAAAAGTTGCCAAAATATTTATTTATGCTTAAGCAACAGAATTTCAATTTGCTAAACATTTTTTATGGTTTCGTTAAAAACTAAATATTATCGTTAAGTAAGAAATACATATGTATGTATGTATAAAGTCTATTTTAAGAGCAAAAAATAAATTATCGCTTGTCGTACTGATATTCTTGAGGGATATTTTCCGTATTTACTTTAGATTATAATATAGTTTTCTATTGCTTATTTATAGCAGCTTTTAATGCAAAACTTCACATTTTTTATATTCCTTATACCACTTCTCTTGCTCGAAATTAAAATAATATAAATATAATTGCGTTTTCCAGCTTTCCCAACATTTTCCTTAGAAAATAACTTATCTAATTTCTCTACGAAACTTTTCTATTTACCTTATCTGCTCCTGCGTATAAGACAACATTTATTATGCCGCCACAGTTGTGATTAGCCTTTCTAGAGTATGTAGACGCCAGCTTAGATACATCGAGAAATCTTCTGAATAGTAACATATTTGCATTTGTTCTGGAAGTCTACACTGTTGTATGCAATGTCGTTGTTTCTTTATTCATTGTATCGTCTGTGCACGCGACCCGCACTCTGACTAAAGCTCTGACTCATAATCAGACGAACTAGTCTATAAAGCGGCTATGAAGAACAACAAAAAGAAGAAGAAGTGGAAGTGGAAGCAGAGCAGATTGTCTACACGAAACTGAGTATCACACCGTTAACAATCGCACTTATATAGCATAGTCTATGTATATTCTATGCATATCGCCTGTACCAGATAGATAGCGATACTTCAGCTGGCAGCTATGTGAAGAAACTCAGTGAATTGAAATCTGAACATGTTATACGTGTGCACTCTATGTTACATGTTTAAGCCGCAACTAAAGTGATAATTGCCCAACTCATTATTAGCTTTTGGCGTGTGATGTTCTCGCCAGGGAAGAAACACGATTGCCTCAAAACTAGACTTCCAGACTCACATACTTACATATATTTAATTGTTCATTCTTGTTCATATGTATGTCAATGTGGGATAAGTTACTTATCGTGTCGTGACTATACTTAAGTCTGTGTTATCCATGTTTCTCTGGCTTTAGGATATTGATTAACATTTTGTGCAGCGAGCGCTGAAGATAAAAGAGAATCTATTAAGGTTGTGAATAAGTAATTATTTTATTTTTATGCCCTATATATTTGCTAATAGAAGATTTCATTAAGTTTAGTGTGGGACCAATTTTTTATTAAGCAATTATTCGCTTCTTATTTAAGCTGCAAAAACTGCTTGCCAATTAATTTACATGTCGTTTATTTAAATGCTTCCCATCAATTTATGTACATGGCGTCTCATCAAAACTAGTTGCCAATTATTATAGACTAATAAAACGTTTATCGCTTTTCAGAGTCCTCTGCACAAACGTAAACCATATCGTTAATGTTTATAAATCAATTAATCTTTTTATTTGCCATCTAAGCAACGCCTAACATTTTTTACTAAACCTGTTTTGAAGTTTCATTTTAATCCATTTGATTGACTTGAATCAAAAATTGCAATATCTTTATATCTGAGAAATAAATAACTTATTTTAAAGGTATTTTCTTTAGAATTTTTTAAAATTACTTCCTCAATTAAATTTATTTTAATAGTGTCTTATTATTAGTGAGTTGAATACTAAATTATTTTTTGCTAAATGTTACTTGCAGTTTGCTGAACATTTGTAATGTCTAGAAATGTTTAAATGTTTCATCAATTTTTAAAACTTCTGAAGACTCCAAAATAATGTATATATAAATTTTTACGACAACTCTTAGAGCATGTGCAACAATGTATTAAAAGAATCACATGAAAAATGTTGAAAAGAATCAAAAATGTGTTTGGAAATGAGATGACAGTCAAGATTTGAATTGAAAGAATGGGGAACATGGAATGCTATGCTCATGCGCATGTGACTCTGTCTCCGGATTCCGCTTCGACATCGACATCGACTTCGGCCCCTGGCTCTATAGCAACAAATATATGAATGTACGTATGTATATAGCTATAGCGCTGGTCGGGTGTCGTACGTGATGACAGTGTGGTTGCTTAGATTTGGGAGGAAAACATGTGTAGCTCAATTGTTAATGTGAGTGTCGACTGTATGGTAAGAGCCAGTTTGAGACCGTTGCCGTCCTGCATGCGAATTAGAAATTAATTCGCCCTTGAATGAATATTTAAGTAGAGCCACTGAATCAGCTTGCGTTTGCCGCGTGTGCAACTGCATTCGTGTGTCCATTAAGAAATGCGAGTAGTGCCAATCGTCAATGATTTATGCAGCCTTTTTACACACCACAACACAGCACAACAAAAAAGGTCTTTCTTACCCTCCCGCATCACAGGTCTCGCTGTCAATTCGACGATCGCATTCCAGAAGCATTTGTTCTACAGTTTTGAGCGTAACGCATTTGCTGTCAACCGCACTAAATTTGGCTTCTATGTATTTTCCGTTCCCACGACATTTCACAACTGGGAAGAGTTCAGGTCAGTTCAGTTCGGTTTAGCGCAGTTGAGTTGAGTTCAGTTCAGTTGAAGCACCTGGGGCATCCCGAGTGCCTAAATCAACCGGCAAACGCAACTCAACCATTTGGCAATTAACAATTTTATTTCTATGAGCCACAAACAATGTTACCGCTGCCAACTTCTTGCCACATCTTCCAGTAGCTGTAGGTGGCAATGGAGCTGAAGCTGGTGCTGGAGCACACTGGCGCGCGTTACGCCTCCATTACACCTTGTTGCAGTTGTTACGCCGTAATTTTATGTCTTTTCTCGGAACAAAGTCATACAAAACGGCGCGGAACTGCCAGCCATTCAAAGACACCCTGAGACCCCCGACTTGACCCAACTTCACTTCACTACACTTCACGTCGCATCGCATCACAACACATCAGTTAACTTCCAACACCAACTCCAACTCCAGCTCCCATTCTGACTTTGACGATGTCGAGGCGATAATTGCGTGTTTAACTTAACGTTCCTCTGGCTCTTGATAAGCGCACTGATCTTTCAAGACGCTGACGAATGCGAACACGGGACGCAAGCCTCTAATCAAAACCCTCTTTTGACGGCTAATATAACACCTTTTTATCTCTGATTCTGGCCCATTGTCAATTGGCTGGTTTGCCGCCAGCAAACGAAATTCTTTCCATCTAACAGTTTACATCGGAATCAGATTGTCTAACGTTCAGAAGACTTTTCCGCCCTTATATAGAAATACGACAAATTGTAAATTTTCAATTGACTAAGGTATACATACATTTCATATCCAGATAAATTAAATATTTCGTTAGTTTATTAATAGGTATGGACATACATACGTACATAGTTTTAGATTGTAAGCAGGCCAAGAATTACCACATTTATATTTCACAAGTGGAAATGTTTTAATAATAAAAAAATAATAATCACGTGCTTATAATACATTTTAGACGGAAAAATTATTACCAAATAAAACTCAAAAATCTAAATTGTAATTTGAAGTAATCTTTAAAGATGTATCATCACTTTGAGATATCAGTTTAATACAATAATGAATTTTAAATTATTAGTCAACTAGTTTCAAATATGTGAAATGAAATAGTGCAACTAATACTTTGCTTTTTATTGTGAACTCTATATACTATAATAAATATATAAAAATAACTCTAATTATATATTTTCAGAAAGAAATATAAATAAACAATTAATTGCATTGCTTATTATATATACTTAAATTCTTAAATGTTTAGGAATTTAAACTATCTTTCAACTTCTGTTAAAGAAATAAGTTTTTTTGCCATAACTGTAAGACAACAAAATAACATTTAACTTACCTTATACATTTAAAAAGAAATCTTTACAAGTATTTATGAATTCAAAATTGGAAAATTCTGTTGACTTCGAACGACACATTCATTAGTCATAAGTTAATTTCCGAGAACATTACAACATGTTCAATAAAAAGTAACAGTTTCACATCCGAGTTGCTGAGTTACTCACCTGTGCCCAGCGCTCCCTGTAAGGGCTTCCCTAAGTAGGCACTGTAAACACCTGGCGCAGGTGCCGTGTAAGGGCAAAGAGCTCACTCGGCACATAGTCGCTGTGTAAGGCGATTCGATGTGCGTTGCGTACATGTGATTTGTGCTAAATACTCGAACATGGCCAAATGCGTAGCTGTTGCTATTTGCTTGGCTTGGACGATTAATCTTTGGCCAGAAAGCGTTTAGTAGCTTGATTGTTTGATTGCACGATTGCTTTGATTGTTTGTCCCACAAATTTGCATAGCCCATTGTGCGAGCATACGCATTGTCATTCTCCATCTAAAAATGGTGAGGGGCAGCGAGGAGATGGAACTGCTAGCTGAGAACGAGGAGGGGAGGGGGTCAGGGGCAGCTGGGCGCCGCATTTTGTCGGGTTGGACATTGGATTGTGCGTCATATGGCATCACATCGATTGCGGTCTTGCATACATATGCCGCACCTGCGCCTCCATGCCAAATCCGAATCCAAATCCAGAAGTCAAGCCAAAGAAGGCGTTTTTTTAATTGCGTCGACATGTCCGAACTACCAATGAGGTTCTGCCATCGCATTGCATAGACTCGAGCTGAGCTGAGCTGAGTTGAGTTGCGTTGCGTTCAGTTGAGTTGAGTTGAGCGACTGCTTGTCAATCCGTCCCTCTGTCTCGCAGTCCACTAGCCCGATGCCCAGATAGCGATAGCGATAGCTAAGCGTCGTCGTCGTCGTCGTCGTCGTTGGCATTGTCGTGCGCAAAAAGTGGCAGCCACATGTGCGATAATCCACTTACGAGTACATCCATCCATACATCGAGTACTCGACTAGGCGTTGTCGTCGTCGTTATCGTCATCATCATCGTTGTCGTGGTACAAAAGCCGTCCAAATATTTGTCCTGCTTATTATAGCTCTTGTCGTCGAGGGTCCAAGAACAACAACAACTGCATAACTGGCTAACTGTGGCAGCTTCTTCTTAGCTTGTGTCTATTGTTATACCTGCTCGCCTGAGCTTAGAAGGCTATGACAATTTAGTGAGAAGCGCTTGAGCAAAAGAAACAAACTAAATTATATTTCACTAATAGCCTAATAGTAAACTAATAGTAAATAGCAGTGGCGTAATAGTCTCAAATTTTAAAGATATCCCTAACTTAACCTAAATATTACACAGGAAGTGAGCTTTTTCCTCTAAACATTATTTATGTTCTTAAGAAATTAAGAAATTTCATTAAATTACGTTAAGTATCATAATAAAGTATTTGCTAAACTCCTATACATTAAAATGGGGTATTTTAATATAAGAAAAACTAAAATTATGTATGTATATAAATATGTTATTGTCTGTCTCTCAGTCATTTGTAGAAATCTTCAAGACCTAGATCTTCAAGACTATTAGAGCGAGAACTAGGAAATTTTTAGTCAATACTCTTGGAATTCTAAAGGAGATGAAATTTGATTACAAGTTTTAGAATTCAGAAATTTGCATGCTCAAATCGAACCAGGATAAATTTTTCTTAAAGATGCGAGTTTTGATTCACAGAGTAGTAACCATAGTTTAATTTATTTCACAGCAAATTAAATTGTATTGCAATAATGCGGAAACTGTTTTGTAAATAATGTAAGATAGTTACTTCCTTCGATCACACTTGATATATTTGCGAAACAGGTATTTAAGAGTTGATTACACGCATCTGTAGCTTTCTCGCTTGTTTGTTGTCACTCGACCATTTATGGGTCGCATTGTTCTCGTATTACCAGACCAGTTATATGTAGGGGCAACCAATCAGCGGCTCGGCTCGGCTTAGCTCTCGGTCTTTTAAAAGCTGGCACCATTTCAAATATTTGCGCAGCCGCCATCAACAAGCGTTGGATCGATCCATCGAGATGGTTGGATGGATGGATGGATGGGTTTAAGATTCCATTACGAGTGCGACGACGACGAGTCTGACATTCGACACTGTTTGCCTGTTTGCCTATTTGCTCACATTTAACGGATTACTGCGCTTCGTTTTGACGGAAACTAGACAAGATCGCACTTTGCTTTGCTTTTGGCAAACAACAAACAGTTGAAGCAGGGGAAAACAGTCAAACAGCAGCTTCTTCTCTCAAGCGATCATCGTCATCATCCACAGCTCAGCAACATCTGTAGAGAAGCAGCTTGCTCTCACTCACTATCTCTCTCTCTCTCTCTCTTGCTTGTGGAGCTGCATCTGTGTTTAACAAATAGAAATCAATGGCCGCCTCAGTGCATGGATCAATGGGAATGTTATAATCATGCCAATCCTCGCTTGCAGTGTTCCGACTCATTGGTTGGCCAAGGCAAACACAAGCTCGCTTTCAAATACCGACAGCGACAACTGTCCACTATACCCTGTAGAATGTTTACCAGGAAAGGGAATGATAGGTGTAATAGAATTTAGCATGGCATAAGGAAGAAATGTTAATGATAATAAAAATCAAATGTTACTTTTTAGCAGTATCCGTATCAAAACTAATTTAATGTCTACAATTCATTACTCATACTTATTTTCGTTTGGCTACCAAATTGAATGCGAATATCTCAGAATATTTTAGAGCTAGCGACGTTACTTTTGGGAAATTAAATTCACTGTTTAACATACTATAAATTTGTTTATTTAAAATATAAATAAAATTATATATAAGTCCTTACATATATATAAATATAAAAATGTATAGAGTAGTTTTATAGAAGTCAAATATGAGCCATATTTATTTCTAAAATTATATCTCGAATAATTTGCTTATTATTGCTTATTATATATTTATTATTTGAATATTTTGTTTATTTCTAATGCAATATAAGCTGTAATTCTTAGCAATTTTTATTATTTTGAATACGATTCATTATTTTTTCTAACAGCTAAAGTCTCTCCCCCTTTTTTGCAGGGTATTTCTTCGACACGCACACTTAGTCAGCGTCTGTTCCCTTGCTGTTTGCTGTTGTTGAAACTGTCAGCGCTGTTTTGCTATTACCTCCTTTTATCATTTGTCTTATTTACCCATTCGCTCTGGGTGTTGTGCATGGCCAGAGATCTAAGCCAAGAGCCAAGAGCTGAGCCGAGTTAAGTTGAGGCTAGGCCACTTGGCCAGATCGATTTGCATAGTGGCAAGTGGCAGTGCAACACTGCCTGCAACGTGGATCGCGGCGCATTAGTCGTGCCTCTTGGCGACACAAGAGTCCCGAGACCGACTTGTTGCCGTTGTCGTTGTAGTTGTCGTTGTCGTTGTTGTTGTTGCTGTTGTTGTTGCAGTTGTTGTCGTTGCCGATTCCCGCTTGCAAAACAGATGCCGCTTGGTTTATTTAGTGCGCGTGCGCATGCGCATGGCCCATCAGCCTTCCAGCCGGAGACATTGCCACAAAACGCCGGCGACAGCGAAAAAGAGAACGAGAGAGAGAGAGAGAGACAGTGAGAAAGAGAGAGAGAGAGAGAGAGAGATGGAGTTAGTTGCATTGCGGCAACTGGCAAAGGAATGCTTGAAATGTTTAGGCCAAGTTGGGATTACTGGCGTCCAAACATCGGTCGAGATCAAAGAGTTGCCAACATTTGATGGTAATTGCCGCTAAACGATTTTCAATGTTAGCTTGTAAAAACGTTAACATTTTTAATTTGTGTTATATACTCACGGACAGCTGCTGCTCTCGCCCCACTCGCCATTCCTATATCTATACGTATCTAAATATATATCTGGCCGGCTCACACTGACTCCCGGACTGCCTGCCTGCCTGCCACATGCAACTGCCACTCGAACGGCAACCAAAAAGATCTTTGCCATAATTTCCGTTTCTCATCGAGTCTTGGACTTTACCCACCGCAGTCACAACTCGCAGCAATCTGAATGAAAAGCACATTTAAAACGTGCTTTAAGATATCCCAGTTGTTCAGACATTTTCTACACTTCAGTATCAGTTTTATTGGCCATATTTACTGTAAGCCGCCGCCGCTGGCCAACCACTGATGACTGATGGACTCCGTTGGCTTTAAGTTAGTTATAATGCTGCAACCGGAAGACTGCTTTACCCAGCGAGACATTTATTATATTGCTCGACATCGCAGTGGAAAGAGCGTTTGCTAGTGAGTTTTCATACTAGTAATGAAGAGTGACGATGCCTCTTTAAGCATTTTATCTATGAGATTGCTGATATCAAGACAAATTTAATTGGCTACATTTAGACCCTACAAAAAGCTTCATGGTTAAGTGAAATTATTTTATTTGTATAACAATTACACATAATTTATACTAGCTACTGTAAATCAAAAGTATTCTTTAAGATTTCTTCAGTTCAGGAACTGTTCATACAACTGCATTATGTATAACTCCTTCTTCGTTTTAAATGTGTTAGTGCAAAACTCATTGAGCGTCATAAAATTGAAAATAAAATGTTGAAAAATCATGTATGCAAGCCGCAAGACGGAGCAATAAATTTGATGGCCACTTGCAAATTAAATGCTTTCTTTAATGCTCAGAAATATGTTCGTATTAAATTTTATGGTCATAGTAAAGCGCTGTATTTTACATTGCAAATTAAGAGGCGAGTAGATAAATTTAATATGTAGATAGATTTATATACGAGCAGATAGATTTATATACGCAATTAGATGATTAGATGAACATTTAATTTCAAAATCAAATATACATTTAATATACATAATTTCAATTCATATTCAATCTGCGGAATTTTTTTGCTGTCAACGAAGTCGGACTGTGATAAACACAATGTTCTCGTTTGCATTTTGCGATTAAGACGCATAGACTAGCAATTAATGAAAGTTATATAGATAATAATCAGGAATGTACACACCAAGTTAATCGTACAGGAAACAAGATCAACAGGTTTTTCAAGAGATCATCGAGTCTGCAGCATGGCAGCTATTTTTTATTAATGTTTCAAGTACATAACCCCAACAAAGGCAACAACGAAGAGCGGGCAGGGAGATGGGAATGGGGATGGGGATGGGTAGGTGAACATAAGAGATCGAACTTGATGACTGTGCCAGTGCTCTAAGGCAGAATGATGATGACGAATGATGATCATAACGACATTGTGCATAAAGTGGAATTCTCGAATCAAAATCAGCTCATTACGGAGGCTAATGTAAGCACAACAAAGCCATTCTACTGAGATTTATTCAACAGCTTTAAGTGCTTGCTTGGCTTGGCTTCAAGCAGGATGGATCGATCGATGGAAGGAGGATGATGCAGCGCTAATGACATTATGCACGATTGCTCGAAAGGGAAACCGAAGACGGAGTTGGAGGTGGAGGTGGTGGTGGGGACAGATTCAGATTCAGATTCTGATGCCGATGCCGATGCAGATTCGAATTCGGTTTCAGTTAACGAGTGAATCAATGCAGTGAAAAGAAGTATTAATAAGAGGAAGAGCAGCAGGCTAGCTATCACTGCAGTCAGTCAGTCCATCAGTCCATCAGTCTGTCAGTCACTCAGTCTTGTCTGAGGTCAAACGTGAAGCGGTGTGAAAAGGCTTTCATTTCAAACGCAAACAATCGCTCGGAGGTTCGTCGCTGTAGGAATTGAAATTAATTTCATGTATCATCATTAATCAAAACACTCGCGAGTGCTGCACACACACACACTCACACACTCACGCACACACATTCACACTCAATTCATCTGCGCGCAGAAAGAAAGAAAGACGTCGACTGCACTTTGGATTGGAGTAAGTAGTCATGGTCTTGCTTTGGACCTCTTCACACACACACACACACAGGCACACACTCTTAGAGATGAGTATACTCATATTCTCGCATGTAGTTATGAATGTATAACGATATTCATTCTGCAATCGGGGGCCGCTCTTCAGCAGACAGTCGCTGCAGAGGAGGGGAGAGGGGAGAGCAGAGGGACATTCGACGAGCTCAACTAATCAGCATGCAAAGAAAACAACATTAAGAGTCAACAACAACGACTGGCACTCAACACAATTATGAGAACTGACGTTGCAAGAGTTTCATGTTTAATGACAAGTCACTTTCTGCGCCCCAGTTCAGTCATCGTCGTCATTCAGTCAAAACTGGCTGACTGACTGAGAGCTCGCTCTTTGCCTCCTCTCTGACGCTTTGCCGTGCGCTGCTCTTCTTCGCCTCTGGCTCTAACGATGTTTTCTTTGGAAAGTTAGAAGCCGTTTCCAGTAGTTCAATTACAACTTCACCTCACTTCAAGCGTTTTGTCCAGGCCGCACCTTTCGCTCCCGCCCCCAACCACTCGTCGTATTCATAACTCAAACTCCAACTCATACTCATAACCATATCCATACCCACACTTGTATTCATACTCCTACCCATACTTATACCCATTTCAAGCAGCATTCTTCGCTCGAGTCCAAGCACAATATATAATTGAAAAATGAAGACGCACATTTATCTGCAGCCCGTCTACATTTGCATAATTTTGTTGTTTAATTAATTAGGCGAATGCTGTGCCATCATTACAATATAATTATGCCTTTTGTCATCATAAATATTATCACAAGTCGCAAACACTTTCCACACATCATTATCATCAGCAAGATCCTGCAAATGAGTTGGAGTTGAGTTGTGTGCAACATACACAAGATTGCCAAGTTCTCAAATTTTAAATTGCGACCCAATGATATGGTTAATTGAATACCTGAAAAAAGGAAATGAAAAGCTAAATTAAGCAAAATTAATATAATTTCATTAATATTATTACAAAATGTTCTGTTTGAAAATAAACGATTTACATGTTCTAAAATATAATATTTGGAAATAATAAATCGGAAATTTAATACAAGCAAAAAAAAAATCGAGTAAAAACTTCAACCATCGCTCGTTTGTTTTGAGCAAAATGAATAATTATTTTATTAGACTTATTACTAAATATACAATTTTACTAAATCTAAATTTAACTAAACTATGTTATAAGAAAAACTTCAAAAATATCCTTAAAGTTATTTTTTTCTATATACATATGCATATTGAATCCCACAAATATCATTTAGTTGTATCTGAATTTGTTAGCGTGTGATATTTAGTGTATCCAATACTTTTATTGCATTTCTAATAACTCAAGTAGATTGTGTGTTATAGAATATGTGTAGTAATTTTAATATTTTATAGTTTACAGTCTTTACTCGCTTTTCCAATTCGCTTGGCCAATTCGTAGTTGTAGTTAATTAAGAGCTAATCAATGCAATGTTTTTAAGTTGCACTGTAATCAGCAAATCTTTTGCTAATAAACAATAGCTTCTTCAACTGCCAATAGTTACATAAATATATACTACAATTATTGACATATATTGCAGTTGAGCATAATCCCATCTCAGGGGAGCAATGACAACATCGTGTTTATCCGCCAGCACAGCTCGAGAGCTTAACTGCCAATTAGGGCGAGAGACTGTTTGAGTAATCAACGGCAGAAATACAAAATAGAATTGTTTGATAAAAGCAAATAATTGAATGGCATCCACCAGAGATTCCGTCCGACAGCGAACTGGAACTGAAATCCCACCATGACTTTGATCATTACGACGATGGCCACAATTTGAATAGTTATCAGAGTTGTGTGGAGGGCAGGAAGAGGTGAAGAAGAGTGGAGACATAAATCGAGATTGGTATTAACCATTAAACACGGCATTTAATGGCATCACGTGTGTGCATGTGTTTTGTTTTGAATCTACAATATTAATAACGCTGATAAAAACGTTGACTGCAAACGTTCCGACCTCATTTGTTTCAACCTTTCGCCGGCCAATCAACAACAGCAACACTCCGAACGGCAGCAACGAGTTCGAGATACAGAAATAACAACAAGATACAAATACATACTTGTACCACAGACAACAGCAACAACAACGACAACAACAACAACAATGGGGGCCCAGCGAGTAGCAACAAAAAGCTTTTTAGTCAGCGATAACACTTATGTATGGGCATTGTAGACGTATTATTAAATGCCATGTTTTGTTAACGGCCGAAACCGTTCCCAAAATTGTCAACCTACACAAACGCACTGAAAGCGACAACATTTGTTGCCGTTCCTCTTACAGTTGTTACTGTTGTTGTTGCTGCTGTTGTTGCTGGCGGTGTCAGAGCTGCTGTTGTTGGAGCTCTAATTTGAGACACGATTTGTTAATGTGTTTTCGTTGACTCCATCCACACAACGCGACCTGAACTCTGATCAACTCCGCATAGTTCAGGCCATGTTTGTGACTGAGTTCCTGCCCCTCTCCTCTTGCCTCTGGGCTGTCTCGGCAACCCTTTTCAAAATATATTTATAACGTTGCGTATCGTGGCAAATAATGTTGCCACATACATATTTATTCGTTACACATTTACCTATTCGAAACCCACAAAATATTATTGAGGTTTGCCTCAATTCATTGTCAATATATTTGCATATATTCATAGCTTGACGCATTGAAACAGAATTATGGGCAAAAGCAAAGGAAGAAAGAAGAATTGTGATATGCATGTATAATCAAAAGACTTGATTATGTTAAGTTTATAATAAAAACCATATAAAATTAACTAGTAATAGTCTATACCAAAAACACAATTAAAAATGCGGTTTAAGTAAGTAAATTTAATAAGTTATTTTTAAATAATTTTAAATACAAATATGTTACTTCTATACATAATTTAATATTTGAATTCTATGCTTTGAATTGTAATGCATTTTGTATTTGCAATATCTGTTTTACATTCATATATACATTTTGTTGATTACTATTTAATTTTGGCAAACATTTTTTTCCGTTTATGCAGCTTATGAAAATATCTCAAAGTAATGAATGTATCGGTAATAAATTATCATTTCGAAAGCACGTTAAATACGCATTCTTTTGTTGGACTCACAGCAATTTCCGTTAATGGACAAATCGCAGAAGGACAAACAAATGAAACGCACAGGATATTGATATTAGAAATACTTATGTGGTTGCTGTGTCTCTTTGTATTTGTCTCTGTGGTGTCAGCGTCTCTGTGTGTGTTCCCAAATGTTTGTCAACAAATTGCATTGGCAGCAATAAACGAGTTTGATGGCTTCAACCCTGAATGCGATGCGAGTACGCGCATTGTTTCTACACAAAGTGGCATAACTACACGGAATAAAACGAAAATCAACTGAATTCCAGCTCCGCGCCAATCGCATCCTCATCCTCATCGTCCTCGTCCTCGTCCACATCCGCATCCGCATCCTGTCATTTATGTACATATCTCCATCTGTCCAATCGACCCCCCTTGGCAAGGACGTGTGCAGTCCCAAAGTATTGCCCGAGCATCATTGTCGCTCACAATGAGCATTGAATAGCATCGCTCTACCTCCCTGGAGTCTCGCTTATATACTACACATATTTATGTATATATATATATATATATACATATGTGTGTGTATATAGCTGTGTCAATAGAGACAACAATGCGGTTCAGCTGCGACAGTCGTCGTCGTCATCCTGTCAAAACAAAGTGTGATTATTGATAATTTATGATGTCACGGATTTTTCCGCTCGCCGAATTATTTTTCTTTTGCCAATATTTTCATCCATCGTCGGTCCTTTCTCTTTTGGTCACATTTCAATTGATCACAATGATTTGCAATCTGAACTGCAGCAAAAATCGTATACGAAATGTTTACAAAACTATTGAATATCAAGCAATTTTATTTCCCGAGAAAATTCGACTTTGGTTTTCCAAAATAGTTTCTAGTATTTTAATGCTCAATTCAATTTTGCTCTATATAATTTATTTGTTTATCTTTAATGGCTATCCAACGTGTTTAACTACAAATAAATATAAAAATGTAATTTTTGTATTTACCACCAAAAATTCAAGCAGTTGCCCACAATTTATTGCCATGTTAATCTAATTGCACTGCAATCAAAATATTTTCGCAACACAGTTTTTCGCACATTTCCAAATTTTCCCTTTCGCTGAATTAATCTTGAATCGAATCTGTTTCACACACTGATTTTCCAGCCATTTGCATTTGTTTAATTCTCGTATTGTTGCGCACTTATTGATTGTTTGGTAATGATCAGTCAACTTGCCACATGCCACACCGCAAACAGCACATAATACTCAACATCTGTTTAGTTGAAGACTTCCCCGCACATCCCCCTCCACACTCACCCCGCCGCTTTTGACCTGTAATTGTGATTGCATGCTAATGCTATTACCACTAACTTTTCACTCCATACACCTCGTTGAGGGACTGCGCGCATGCGGAAATCCTGGAACCTCTGAACAAAAACCGTATTTGGGAATGTCCTAAGCAAATATTAGCTAAGAGTGCCGCAGTGCCATGCGCAGAGTGTTTGTCTTAGGGCTGTTTAGCCAGGGATTTGCTTAGTGGTTGCTTTGTATCCCTAACTGCGACGACGACGACGACTGTCTGTCACACCGTGGTTTGCTGTGTGAAAATCTGTTTTTATGCTCAGCGCTTAAATGATTTTAATGACCAAGTAGGCATGTAAATAAGCACAACAATGGCCAAGCCGAGCCTTGTTTTGCTTTGCATTGCTTTGCTTTGCTTTGCCGTGCTGTAAATCAAACAGTGTCCGGAAGTAATGTGGACACAATTGACAGCTCCGATGATCCTGCAATCACTTGGGTTTACTTCGGGTACTTTCGGATGGCTTTGCCGCAAAATTAATGAATTGCAATAAAGAAGAAAGAATTTTATATATTATATTGTAAATTGGAGAGAAGTGACTGATAGATAAATAGCAAATTTTAACCCTTATACAATTATTTTTATATACGCAATTTATTGCAATTGTAAATTGGAGAGTTGTTATAAAAAATAGATATATACTCATATGTGAAAACTTTTCAATCTCTTTTGGACAATATTTCAAATGCATACAGCGAAAATTACTATAAGTCATATATTCTTTACAAATTATTAAACTTGAGATAGTACAATTTAAATATAAATTATATTGGGATAGTTTTAAAGATTTTAATCATTAAGCTTCATTTTTGTGAAGTGAAATCTATTCGGATAAAAATGTATGTTATACAGGAATTAACTTATCAAACATAAAGATTTCTTTTTATTTGAATAAAATACATTATTTGAAAAAATTTAAAATTCGTTTTATGCGGAATTTTGAAATATCTGTAGCAATGAGATCATATAAAATATGTTTACAAGAAATGGAAAATTTCTTTAAATATTTACATTCTGTTTAATTGAAAGTACGTGCGATGAGAAACATTATAGTTATTTCAGTTCAATGATCGTCGCTAATTCCCCATTAAATGTGCTGAGTATATAAGGAAATATCGTTTACTGTAAATATGTGTTTGTAATGAATTTTATTGCTCAATAAGCAGAGCAAGCTTCCAAAGAGGGCAGCAGTTGGTACATAAGATAAATATATATGTACATATATGTATGTATATAATGTGTCTGATCGCGGCCCCTATTTGACGTCGCAAGTATTTTCATCAATTGAGAGAGAGGAGAAAGAAAGAAACATGGGAGGCCATAATTTGTATCGAATGGAGTTGCGTCATTTAATCCATTTAACTCACACGACCAGGCGTCAGTTATGAGCGGGACTTTGTTGCTGGTGTGTGTGTGTGTGTGTGTGTGTGGCACAGACAATGCGTTGACGGCAGCGTGGGGCACGCGACGGGACACGCAGCCCCGTCTCGAAGGCTTATTAGGTTAATTACGAGTTTTTGATTGGTAAATTAAGTCCAAACCGAACCGACCAAGCGGCCACATGAGGCGGACTTGCGAGCTGCGGCATGCGGCGAGTGGCAAGCGGCACGCGGCCAGACAGACAAGCAGCCATTTCGAAATCAGTTCTCAACTCACTGCCTCAATTCAAATGCGTAAATAATTAATTTAGAGCCAATTCACGAGCTGCTGCTGCTGCTGCTGCTGGGGTCTGTTTTTCTGTGTGTAAGTGTTGCACTATCTTCCCTACTTGCTGCTTGCTGCCACAGATAAGACCCACCCGCCGCGTCCCATCATTTATCCGCGCTTCCCTGGCACAGTGGGTAGCCGCAGTCAAAGAATGGATTCAATAGCTTCCGAGTGCGCTGCGTGTTTTTAACTGCCACCGGCTACTCAAGACCCATGGGATGGGAGGCTTTATATGCGTGGACGACTTTGACATAACCCTCACACAGATATGATAAATTGTGAATAATTTACAACCGACAAACCCCGCGAAGCCGGCAAAGCTTGTGAAAATTTGTATTCAGGTAAACGAATTTGGCCACAATTCATTTCCCACTTCCCATTTTCCACTTTCCACTTCCCAAATTGGTGTGCAAAACTCAATCGGTTTTGGGCCGCCTAATGGACGGTAATAAACAGCTAGCAGAGATAGCAATATATTTTGTGTGTATCGAATTGAAGTTATCAGCGCTCTCGTCGTCGATAATGCATATACACAATTATTAGCGCAGCGCAACTAAATGTATTTACTTGCATAGGACTTGTAATCGTCAATTCGGTTCCGATGTCGCTGATAGCTCGCCTCATTTATTTATTATCTACTCTCGTCAGTTTCCCGAAAACACTCGTGAACAGTTATCGCGAATATATAATATATTATATGTGCTTGTGTAATGCACTGCATTTTAGCCCAACCAGCTTACACTATATTTACAATACGTTTAATTTATGATTAGCGGCCAAATCAAATTACATTTGATATCCCAATTACTATGGAGCGAAATGGAATAAACTATTTTTAAATTGAACTCAAAATATGCTTTACTATGGAAAAGCGAAATTCAAGAAAATTTTGTCTACTCTCTAAACTATTTAAATAATAAATAATTTGCATAAATATTTCTGGACATAAATACAAATTAATAATACCATTTATACCTTAATATATCTTTTGTTTGGGCGAATCTTTAAAATAATCAAATAATGAAAGTGAAAAAGAAGTTTAAAAATTTTATTCTCTAATTCGTGGTATATTTCGCAGAACAGGGAAAACATCATCTTCTACCTACTTAGTTAATTGAATTAAAAGCAAATAGGTAATTTAATTACTATTAAGAATCCTGAGTTGCCGACTAAAATATAAGCAATAGAAAAAATAAAATATAAATTAATTACGCATTTTTCTAAACAATTAATTAACTCCTTACACGATAAATTATAAAATCTAATGGATCTGAGTATCCGACCGATAAATAGAAGAATTTGTATTACTATTTAGCTATTCCTTTGGCTTTAGATGGCAATATACGTTGACCTTCGGGAGCAAAGTTTAGCTAGAAAAGAGTAAGGACCCAAATAGAATTGCGAATCCATTTGCTAATGCTCACATGTGTGAAGTAGTTAGACCCCAAAAATGTGATACAATATATCGTTTATTAGTTGCGCTTCCTGCCGCATACGAATAACGTCAGACTGTACTCAGTGTGCCAAGTGTGTAGCAATAACTGTAACCGTAGTTATAGTAGTTGTCGTGGTAGTAGTTTGTAACTGTAACTGTACATAAGCAGATAAGCATCGAGCTCCTTTCCCACACATCGTGTGCTCGCAACGCAAAGTTACGCTCAACCGCAAGGATAAATGGCTCGGCTCGTAAATTCTTGTCTACGCACGGCTAATGTATGCTTATGTATAGAATGTTGAATTTATGATTACTATTTGGACTTTGTACTGTGTACTGTGTACTTTGTGTCACGACACATAGAGGGCGTGACAACGGGCGAAATTTTTATTGCCACTAGATTGAAGACGCTGCCTGGCTGGCTGTAATTTGAGTGTCTGTGCCACACTTATCAGCAATCGCCTTGTCGATTGAAAGCTCGCCAACTTGCAATTACATTGCAAAAACATCGAGTCACGCACCCACACACTCGCACACACACTCACACACACTCCCTCGCACGCAATGAGGAAATAAATCAAACAATATAATTGCTTCTGTTTCAACACCAAGTACACACACTACTTGGACCTGCACTTGGGGCATGCCTCGCACCTGTTCGAGGAGCTTCCACATGCCGCAGCATAACTCAAATTTACGGCACGCAACTTGCGCCAAAGCCACAAGCTCGGGCGTGAACTTCTTGTCTGCCTTTCTGTCTTGCTGCCTGTCTCACTCTCTCCCTCTCTCTTTCTGTACTATCTGCCTCTCGGTTGTCTGCCAAGACGTTCGACAGGCCAACTGTCCTTTTAGGCCGCAGACAGCAGCGGCAACAACGCCTACAGCACCTGCGGCAAGTACACAACCTGCGGCAACTGGAGCAGCTTGCAACTAACAGCATTTTGATGTTTTAGTTTTGTTTTCGTTGCGCAGTTTGCCGCCTTCGACTTAGAAAGTATCGATTCCTGCCAACACACACAGCACAGAACGCCCCCCAAATAACGAATACAGTCGGCACACTTTACAACAGACTTCTCTGCACAACTGCTGGGATTTAGATTTTTAAGTTAAGTGACATTTCTACAAGCTTATAAATGCCCAACAAAGTAACCAATTATTTGTTATATTTCTCAAATGTAGACATTAACTTTTACTAAGATTTTCTTTTAAATCGCGTTGCTCTTTCGCCTAATTCTTTCGCTCGTGCCTTCATTTTAAATTAGTATTAAATAAAAAAAAATATTTTAGATAGACTAGCGATACTTCAAGACTTATTTAAATAATTAGATTTATATAGAGAGTGCATTTCAATAGTAATCTCTATAGATTAAACAGTAAATGTTTAAGATTAGAAGCATAAAATAAAAAAATTAAAAATTATTCTGATTGAAAAGATTTTAAATAAATTCAGATATGACGAACTTAGGATGCTGTAGATACATTTTAAATCAATCATTGCACAGCCAAGCAAATCAGAAATAATTTTTTAAAAGGCTAATTCACAATTTTTCAAGACAGTGTTGACTGTACCATGATTGAGGCAGAAAAGCATTGACAGTAAACTCTAGTACATTGATTGCGCAAAAGGTGCCAGTTTGACAGCAGTTTGTTAACTCAAACAACAACTCAAGAAACAACAAAGGAAACAACTGAAGGAAAGAGCTTGCTCGACTGGGAAATACTCGCTAAGGAAATATACACGTTCATCCTTAACGCGAAATGATTTCACTACTTAGCAGTCATTATAAAGAATGTATTTATTTTTATTTAAGAACCAGTTTATAGAACTCTATTTGAAGTGGAAGTTGTAGTGTAAGTTTAATGAAGTTTCTGCACAATGAAGTGATATTCTGGTTGCTTGCAAGAAAGTGCGACCCTTCGTCCCTACACGACTTCCGCCAAATATGGCGGGTTCCAAATGCCATTCCCTTTACCGTTCTCGTTCCCATTCCCATTCCCACTCCCATTATCATTCCGAATCCCATTCCCAATCTAGTTCCCAATGCCCCTGCCATGTTGCCGATGTTATTATTGTCGGCCATTATTTTATTGGCATCGTTTTTGTTTCGCATTGTCATTGTCGCAGAAGTTTATGTGTTTATGCGCCCTACCTCCCGACCCAACCAACCCTACCGTACCCAACCATCCCTCCCTTTGCCCAGCCCAGCCCAGCCCAGCTCAGCTCAAGCCAGGCCAAAAACGACGCACTTCGAAGTTCGCTTCCTTCGATCAGTCTCATTAACAGTCGCGCCGCGGGGCACAGGGTGCGGATCCGGGCGGATAGCGTGCATCAAATTAGAGCCGAGGGCCGTACCACACGGCAGGCTGCCAGAAGCGGGGTTGCTTTTATCGGGGTTGCTACGCCCCGGCCAATTTGTATATAATTTAATGCAACCAGAAGTATGTCGAACTCGTCGTTGTTGTTGGTGTCGCGATGTTGTTTGTTGCCTCGTTATGGAACACCCTGCATTAGATGTACTCCAGCAAGCACTCTAGCGTCAGTCGAAGATGGCCATAATTGCACTTATCAGTGCTCGAGTTCTTTCTGTTGCTCTTGTCGCTCACGCTCTGCACCTGGGGCTGAAATCAAGAACAGCATTTGACGCCTCAACGCATCCTGCGCGCATTGAATGGCTTTTGCGATTGGGATTGCCTTTGACACGTCGGCCAAACGAGAGAGCACAAACAACATTCAACTCAGCCGCAGCCTCTGGCGTCCCATCGCCTGCAGCTTGCATGTGTGTGGTTCTGTTCTGGTCTCTCTATCTCTCTCTCCCTGTATGTGTAAGAGTTCTGTGTGTGTGTGTGTAGCTCACACAGAAGTTAACAGCGCTGTTCAGTTTTTCCGCACTAATTAGATTAAAGAAGGCTGCAGATTGGATTGCGTTGCACACGATTTCTCGTATCGAATCCGCCGCTGCCAAAACAAAGGGACAAACTCCCGATTTGAGCTGAATTCCGGCAACAAACAGCGACGTCAACATCGATGATAACAAAAAACATAAAAAAAGGAGGCGACACAAATACAGCAAAACTGGGGGAAAATACTTTAATCCTATTAGACATATAATTCAACAATAACAGCAACACATGTTGTTCGTCCTCTCGCTCGCCTTCCTCGCTGCTGCTGCTGCCGATGCTGCTACAGCCGACAGGAAGGATCAAGCGACAGTCCGATTGTCCTTTTCGCGCCGCTTTGCCAAATGCAGTCAGTCAACCAGAACACAACCAAACAAAAAACAAAAAAATAGCAACACAAAAAAAGCAGAGTGCGCGTCAAAGGATGAGCGAAGGCAAACGTGACATGTTGCCAATTAAAGGCAAGCTTAATTATATTCACTAAGATCCTGGCACATCCTGGCAGATCCTTGCTGTCGCGGCATCCATCAACATGTGCTAAACATATGAATTAAGTGGATGATATGCGAGTCAACTGTGAAAACGTTGACATTTTAATAACGAAACACAAAACATTTTAATAAATGAAACAAACAAGTGGGAATAGTACAATTGAGTGTGCTCGACTTGTAGATACTCGGTGTGGCACATATGTTCTTATTTGGAACATAGAATTGAATTCTATGGTACAAATAACAAGCTACAGGCGCTGAGCTGTTTAAGGAAGCAATCGCTGGTTTATTAGAATAGAAATTAATGCGGAAATCAAAAGCCATGCTTGGGTATAAAACTTAGGAGTAAAGCAACTCAATCAACTGAAAAAATGTAATGAAGTCCTAGGAATCTTAAGAAGAAGAAATTTATTTGTCAAAAAATGAAACTTGATGCCAAATTTTCTTATTTCGTATATTTTTTAGCCTGACGAAGACTAGATGAATTGTACCAGAATCTACAAATAAACTTAAGTTGCATACGAGTCGTACAATATTTGTCTACGAATTCTCTAAGATTCACTGAGATCCCAGCATTCAAAGGTGCGATCAGACAGTTAGACGTCTATATCGAATCGCTCATTAAATCTAGGCAAAGATATTCACACTTTCCGCTTCAGTAATACCGTCTTCTACTTATGTACATTGTCACCCAGCGATTACACTCTTGTGCCCTCCGTCTGCGAGGTATAAAAGTCCACAAAATAAGGAGAATAGAGTGGCAAAAACGGAATTGTCAGCTCGCCTCCCGCTCGAGCATATTAATTTGCTCATTTCACGGTCTTCGGCAGGCTCCGGAGACCGTGTGGCAAATGTCTCCATCGTGCTGGTTGATTGGCTGATCGCTTGACAGATCCATTGTGCGCGAAGGGATTCAAATGTCCTTTTTGGCTGCCTTTTCAACTGGCAAACACACATACAAAAGGCGAAAGGTCTGCTGCTGCTGTTTTGAGTTGGGCTGGCAAATTTCTAAACAGATTTGGACGCAGCTAAAAGCGGATTATGTTGGCCATATTTGTGCAGCCGGTAAATACCTTTAATTTTCGCAACTTTATAATCATTCTAAGCGGATTTTGCACAGGGCAAAACCTGTTGTGATTCGACGACAGCCTCTTTCAAATTCCCTTCCGTTCAGTTGCTCGCATCTGTTTGTCAGGTTTCTGCTCGTATTTGTTTATTCGAGATTTGTAAATGAGATACACTGCGGAAGACAATGACATCCGTTTGCCAATTAAATTTAATGCCAAAATAATGCATTGTTCAAGCCAAACTATGGCGTACTAACGTGCTCATTTCGGGGCCACAATACAGCAGACATAGACGACGCATCGTCGTCGTCGTCGTCGTCGCAGTCGTATATGTAATAAGCAGATATAGAATAGCGTATTGTTAGAAACTTTTTTAATATAAACATGAATATGCATACAGGATGAAGACGCGAGCATCGGGAATGGGAGCGCTGCATGCGAGTGCCATAAAAATGAGAAATAAGGGCCTCTTATTGTTAATCAGTTAACAAAAACGCCAACCAGCCAACCAGGCAGTCTGGCTAAAATGAGCAGTGAATAGCAAAACCAAAAAGTTGGCAAAACAACAACAACAAAAAAAAGGAGAGAAAAATAAGCTATATATTCACATATATGTGTATATATGAGTATGCAATATGAAGCAAACTCCTGCTATGAACACCACAAAATCTGAACAAAACCGAAAATATTTTAATGACAACACCAAAAACGAAAAGTGCGCAAACAACACAAGCAGCCAGTGAGGCAGGCAGTGTGGCAAGATAGAGGACGGGGCAACCCCATCAAGAGAGAGAGTGAGACAGAGAGAGAGAGAGAGAGAGAGCGCCAAGACAACAGAGTGGCAAAAGAGCTGCGGCAACAGCCGTTTCCATTATGTGCGCGTCGGTAATTATTTGCATAGAAATATATGCAGAGGGTCTAAACAAAACAGTTTAGCAATCAATTATGAAAACACGTTAAATAGGTGAGTGCGAGTGCAAATGTCGCCGCCAGAGGCAGAGCTGAAAATAAGCATAGGCATAGGAGACGACAGACGAAGAGACAGAGAGACTGACAATGGCTGCGACCTCCAGGAATCCGCACACACAAAGACCACGCAATGCCAAAGGGAATGAGCATCCAAACAGAGACAGACAGACAGAGAGACAGGGAGAGAGACGCTGAATAATCGACAGATGCACAGCTCGAACTTCTGTATCTATCCAGACAGAGAGAGAACGCGATAGTCACACATGTGGCCAGCAGTTAACTACTGCAAGTATTACCTAGTAGGTACTCTGGGCTCTGTTCGCTTTTCGAGTAATACGATAAGTGAAAACAAATATGCGAGGCGACAAAGGTTTGTTTACCCAACTAAACACTAAACACTGAACACTGACAACAAGCATACTGAAATAATGCGTAATGTGATGTCGCAGTGTAAATGTTTGGCATATTTCTTTCCCGTTTGTCGGTTTGTCAGTTTTCAGTTTGTCAGCGATATCACTTCGAGTATCCAACAACATTTCTCCAATACTTTCTGTGTAATCTAATGCCACTTACACTTTGTATCATCTAGCCAGTGAGTAATGCTTGAAAGTGCTTGGAGTGAGGAGTGCTCCAAGTGATTGACAAGATTGAGAATTTGATATTAGTTGAACTTATCGCACAGCAGATCGTTTGTACAGGACAATAAACATCGGAATTATCAATAATTTTTGATTTTGTTGAACTATCAAACATGCTAATGTGACAGGACAAAGATAATCGTGGAAAATATGTAATTTTCACATTGTTTGCTGATTGTCAATATCATCGGCATCACGACTAAGCAGCACGTTTGATTTTTATAGCATTTTCGCTATTCGATTTCAGAGATATTCTCTGATTTGTTAGAGGTGCATAAATTTAATTAAGCAAACAGCCAGTCACGCAACTACAGATTAAACTATATGTTTATGCTCGCGTTATCTCCAATTTCTGTATATTTATATTTCTAATTTAATTAATTTTAAAAAAATATGCAAGATACCATTGACACTTTTATTGCTTATCACGCCAGCGCTAAATACTTATTATATAATTGATTGAAATGCGAATATTTAGTGAAGCTCATTGCGAAAATACCTTTTAATGTGAGCCCAATTCTGATATTATGGGCCACAAAATGAAATCTTTGCCATCCTCGATAGGCCCGAAACAAGTACTTACTTCCGTGACAAATGGAGATATTTTTTAGCAGCTATTTGAGATAAGTAGTTGGCGTTTCACCTGGTGCTTTGGGTAATTCGATGTCTACATGAAAACGACATTAGATGGGACGTTGCAAAAAAAAAAGAAGAGCCGCCCAAATTGGTCACGATGACACTTTCATTTTACGTTTGGGGCAGAAACAGAAAAAAAAGAGAACAGCTAACGCTACAAACCTACCACGATTTATGGTTCTACATAAATCGTTGAAATACTTTTTGGCTACCCACCGCAGTTAATCCGATTATAAAACAGCGAAAGAGACGCAGATACCCAGAGTGAAAGAGAGAGAGAGAGAGAGAGATGTGATGTGTCTGTTGCTTTTCAATGATGGCGTTGATAATACGCCACATAATTCTGCATGCTTTTTATGTACATACCTAGTCGAAAGTTGGGAAGGGTCCAAGTTTGGCCTGGCCATCATCAAACGTATCAAATTAGCATGTTGAAAATTATAAGTACTCACACATTAAACCGGCATCGAGACTGTGGTGCAAGTTCGGGGAGAGTTCCAAGTATATATACATACATATATACATAAATCCACTGCTCAAGTTGAGTTGTTATGCTTGAGTTGAGTGTTGGCAAATATTTAACGTAGTATAAATATCCCCCACTCTCCACTGCCTGCGTCTCCAGCTGAAAGTCATCCCCCGACTTGCTGCTCGTCGTCATCTCTAGCATTGTTATCTGGCCGACTGCGTTTATATATTTTTGCTTCATTTTTTTTTCGCTGGGGGTTGAAGATGTGAGGGAGCCGCGCGCTCGCTTGTGTTCAACACAGAAAAAATCTAATTTTCCAACTTTTTACGACATTCGCTTGCCGAGTTCTGCGGCAATTTCATAAATATTTTCCGCTTCTTTGCGTTTGCATACTTTGTATGCAAAAAAACATGCCATCATCAGAACATTATCCCGCCGCGTGTAAATGAAATTCCCAAGTCCCTCCCCCTCCCTTCCACTCTCTCTGTCTCTAGTCCGATCGCTTGCGTCGGCAAAAAGCGCCGTCACAGTAACAGCAGCAGACGGGAGTGAGGGAGACAGGAGACGGGGAGACGGAGAGGGGGGACACCACAAAATGGGGGAGCATCGCGACTCGACTCGACTCGACTCGACTCGAGGGTTGTTGACTTATATCATTTATCATAAGGAATTAGGTTCAAGCTTGTTATTAATATTAGACGTGGTCTTCCACTGCTTCCTCCGCTTCCCTTCCGCCACCCCCCGCACGTCTCTCCATCCCCCTCGCTCTCTATCGCTTACTCGAGTCCTGCTCGGCGTGAAGCCGCTAACGTGCGAAGAGCGTTAATAAAGTTCATAAAATAAACAAAGTCGCGTCGAGCCAAGTCGAGTCAACATGTGAAATTAAAATCTTTGCCGATGTCAATTGACGCCGCGCTGAGCGTTAAGTGTGCAGATGGAGATGGAAATGAAGATGGAGATGAACGAGAAGCTGAAGTTGGTGTTGTAGCAGCTGCTGTCAAAGGCAAAGCTTTGAGCACTCAGCTAAAGTCTATTAAATAGTCGCAAATAACGTTTGCAGCTTTACGAGGCAAGCACACAATTATCTGGGGCGCGGCATTAACCCCCAGTGTTTTCATATCAATTTCCTTATCCATAACTTTTAGATAAAGATACGCTTATTCAATTAGAGCTCTGCTCGCATTGAGAACAACATTCGCTCCTGGTCGCATTTTAAGTAGATTTATTTGATTGCTTGTAGCTTTTCAATTGGTTGATTACGCTATGAGAAATATTTTATAGTTTGCCACTATATTATTAATGTGAATATTGTATTTTCCTTGAACTCAAAGCTAAAATGTAAAATAAGTTTTTAGTCTTTAAAAACTTAAAGTTAAATTAAGCAATCGGCAACAAAATAATGAAACTGTTTCTATAAAAAATGCCCTCGAAATGTACTTTCAATTATTGACTTTCAAATCAAATAATATGCTAGCAATTTAAATGTAGTTTTCATAAGACTTAATGATAGAATAGCAATGAGACTACATGGGGTAATACTCATTAAATTTTTGTTATCAATCTGTAAATAAATATCAGAGATGAGAAAGAAATTTATAATCGAATTTGTATTTTTCCCATGCAATTTTAACTGTAGCAAACACATAATTCAATTCATAAACATTCATAAATCAAACTAACTTTTAGTCATAAAAATTTGCAATTGACGTCAACTTTAGAAGCCAACATTAAGTCACTTTTCTGCAAGTTTTCTATTCTCCCGACTTTAAGCTTAAAGTACGAGCTAGTGCTGAATTCAATCTGTTTGCCAGCTCAACGACAAGTTCAATAAACTTTCTTGCAAATTTCAAACGCGATTCGCGATTGAAGAACAAAGTAAATTCACAAGATGCCAGCAGCAATGACGAAATACTTTTCGAACAAATTAACGTGCTTGTTTGCGAGCTAATAATGATGAATATCCGTGCTACTGAATGTCGAACTCGAGAACTCGAACTCAACTCGTTGTCATTGTCGATGCTTCTGCTTTCATTTCTTTTTTTTTTTTTTTTTTGGGGTATTTCGATGGCAGCATTGATTTCCTTTTGTCAGATTCCTGCCTCCCGATGTCATATGCCATATTCCGTAATAAGTTTCGGGTGTTCTGTGTTTTTTTTTTACTTTGGTGCCGTGACGCGACGGCTAGTTGTCTCATTATGATGTGTTCAGCTGGCGCTAGGACAAACAAGGACATTGCAGCGACTGACAGAGCCCAGGCCGAGAACCAGGAGGAAGCAGCACTTATTTTTCCGACGCTACCTCGCGCTGTCTCGCTCTACCCCCTCACATGCTCTCTCTCTCGCTCTCGCTCTCCCATCGATAGCGCTCTCTTAGAGGCAGAGGCAACCCCCTAAGCGCCTGAGTGAGCTCTCAGCTCTCAGCGTTGAGCGCTCTGCGCGCTTCCCCTATGAGCGATGCCTTTGCTCCTTTTTTTTGTTTGTGTAGCAACTTTTTTTGTCGTTTTGGTGTTGGCTTCTTTTTGCAGTGACCAGAAGCCACGCCCTGTGCATGTCTCGGCGTTGCAACAACACGAACAACTGTTAGATACGATAGCCAAAAAACAAAAAAATAAGCACGAAAAGCGAAAAGAAAATTGAATGAACGAGCCAAGATAAACACTTAAACCTAACGAAAAACGATAAAAACAGCCGCAAAACACGAAGGCCGAAAAGAAAGTTGCCAAAGGTAACAACCCATGTACAACGTACGAGCGGAGGAGCTGAGTTTTGCCGAGCCAGCGAATGGCAGTGGCAAGTGACGAGGGGGGAAATTGGGGGGATTGGAGGGGGTTGTGGAATGGGCACATGTCCAATATTCACTTAACGCGATAAAAATGAACTAGCAACAACGAAATCTGGCAGAGAAGGTGGCAACGGCACAACGGGCAACGAGCAACGGGCAACGGCAGCTCGGATGCGGCAGAGAAACACACAAAAACATCAGTTACACTTTGTTTAGTCGTTTTGCGCACACTGGACTCGTATGCAGATACAGATACGGGCCACAGACACAAACACACAGCTGCAGATACACGCGAGAGCTAGAGCTGCAGATTCAGATACAGATACAGATACATACGTGAGCGTGTATCTATTGAAATGCCATAGAACTCAGCCAGCATAAAGTGACAGAGAGAGAGAGAGAGAGTGAGTGGGAGAGTGGAGGAGAGAGAGAAAGAGAGAGCGAAGGACAGTAAAAAGCGTGGATAAAGTGGGAGAGGGGGAGGCCAAGTTGGGAGCTGGCAATTGGGTGGTCAACGTAAAAAAGATAGCGTGGTTAAACGCGCTTATTTTGGTTTATGATTAAATTTATTACTTGTACGCCCAACCACAACGAACCGACAAGCGACAAGCGGCAACGAGGAAAACCAAGGGAAAAGCACCGCAACAACAACAGCAACAAATCTACAGAGAGAAAAACGCACAGCGTGATTAAGGCCGATAAAATGTGCTTTAAGAATTATTTGCATACAAATTGAAAGTAGAAAAACACATTATAAATTTGGAAATGAAATAAATTTTAGAGGCAACAATAAGCGAAATTAGTTTCTAGAATCTGGCGAATAAATTTTAAGAATGAAACAAAATAAAATCATAGATTGATTGACATTGAAGTCTACAGATTTTCAACTTTAACAAATAAATATCTATCCATATGTAATTAGCTGAAATAAATAGACAAAATAAACGTAGCGCAACAAATAGAAAATGCGACAAAAATGCGAATGCGACAAAGGTTAATTTATCACCACATTTATGTTAAAAAGAAGAAAGCAACAAATATTTGTTATCATTTTTATTTTTTCTCGCTGTGTGGCTGAAAAACTGAAAATTAAGGGAGCTTGAAACACTTTTTGTTAACGTGTTTTTTTTTTTTTTTGGTTTTTAGGGCTTGCCTTGAATTTAATTAATGCTTAGACCCAAAGAACAAAATAACAAACAGCAACAAAAAAAAGACTGTAGAGAAAAGGAGAAAAG